>QFET01004118.1:10553-47252 GCA_003316355.1 Tuber calosporum
TTTTTTTTTTTTTTTTGAAATAAAAAAAAACCTCACCTTTTCAATACCCCCACTGCCTTTACAACCGTTTCACGATCAATACAAAGGATTTCACATCTCACCTCCTCAACCCTCTCCAAACGAAAAGCGCTCCCATCGGCCAGAAGCTCCCCAATAGTCGGTTTAGCACCCGCATCCTTCACTGGTAAGAATTGGCCAGTGCCTGTCGTCTCCCAGCAGGTCTGTTTGTACTTTGACCCGGGGGACTCGCCCGCGCCTGCCTCAAAGACTGCGGCTTTCACGGCCTCTAGGTCCCTCGGTGGGATGTAGAATATTAGCTTGTAGCGTTCTGAGGCTGTGCTGGGCCTTTTATCGCTTGGGGCAGGAGGGTGGGTAGGTACGGTGGATAGGTGCTGTCTTGTTGATTGCTTGGTGGGGAAAAAGGGTTGTAGAGAGGTTGCCCGGGGGAAAGGTTTTGGACCGAAGGGTTGAACGAGGTACGCGTACGAGTACGCTAGAGCATAGTTTATCTTCGCCCCATTATCCATTAGACTGCGCTGTGGCATTAGCTTGGAGATCATGGGGTTCCGTTTCAGCTCGTCGCGAAGATGGGTGAAGAGAAGTCCAGATGAAGATGACATGTGCAACTGCGCTACTTGTGCGCATGCTGTACGAGTAGCGCACGAGTACAGTGCGGTCAAAAACTCGAATCGAAGAGGATATTGTAGTTGCCTCTCCTGGTAAGGTGCGGGGTATATTCCTTTTGATTTGTCTCAACTGAGGGCTGAGTTTACAGTACTAGTACTAGTACAGTACGAGTACTATGCTTTCCCCCTCGAGTCTTACGGTACCGTGTGATACTGAGCGAGAAGGGGCTAGTTGCCGAGTGCCGAGTCCTCGAGTGATACCAGGTGAGATGCCTTTGCCTTATCTTCGCTGGGGGAAGGCACGGTACAGGACCGGCACGCACCACATTACCGGTATCAGGTGGTATCCAGTTTTCCGCCGAGGCCAGGCACTACCAAAGGTTGGATCTGAAGTGCTCTTCCAACAAACTAAATCACCAAGTGTGATAAAAAGCAAGACTCAACACACCCCAGAGTTTATCATCTTCATTTCTATGAATACTTCTGGTCAAGCGGGTATTGGGCAAGGAAAGTGGCATCGACGGGCACTCGTATGATACCATACAGCCATGTAACTCGATGGGCAATGGCCAGACACCCAAAACCGACTACCGTACGGATACGCTCACTCAAGAACATCAGGATACGGTAGGTGAAAGCCGTTTCCCTCCTACCCAGCACCTGTTCAAAGGGAAGGGAAGGTTGATAGAAATGGTTAGGGGTGAAATGTTGAGCATTCATTCATTCAGGATATCGACCAGGCAGATGATGGAGAAGCAACCCAGCATTCTTTTTTTTTTTTTCCAAGTATCATAACTGACAAGCAGGTGATACTAATAATACCGCAGAAACTGGGAATAATTGAGGGGCGTTTTCGCAGCGTTCTATCCATCTAACCCAAAAGGGTGAAGCTTATATAGCTTCAAACCTTATTTTTACCCTGAATTATTTCGCTTTCCAAGACAGACACTTCTAATTTATGTCCCATCTCATTGCTAAGACCTTGAGACACCATACATACCAAATTCACCCTTCATCCCCCCTACCCCCTTCCCCGTCCTGTCATCCAGATGTGATCAGACTCAGATAAAAAAGAATGCGTACCTTCACCCTCCTAGGATTTTCCAAACGTGCATTGAGCAAACCACCCCGTATCAACTTCATCTATGATAGTATGACAGCCAAATCAACCACCCCTCACCTACCACAAGTATCATCCGTTCTCGCGGTGTAGGATTGTGAGTTTTTTGCCGGTAACTACCGTATCGTATAATCTGAGTGCTGGCAGTCTATAACTTGTGCTCAAACCCCGGTTTGCAGTCCGACACGTAAGCCGACTAACTACGGTGCCGTACATTACTGCAGGTTGGAGTGACAACTGTTGGGATGAGAACTACACAGTAGAGTACGAGTACGAGTACAAGTGTTAAAGTGAAACTCGTACCCCCCATGCTGTGCCGATATCCGCGTGATGCTTGATACCGGTGGCCCGGGATTATCTTTACTCGTACATACAGAGCGGTTGTCTCTATAGGAGTTGTGGTCGATGTCCTTGGTTGCTCAAATGAAGGTGGGGGGGGGGGGAAGTGATCGGACTTGATGTTCCCCTGTGGGCTATAAGTTAAATTAGAGACCACCGGAGCGTAACACTAATCAATATCTCATCTTGGGATGGAAGGGTATCTATCTATCCACCTCAGGCGAGATTGGGAATATTTGTCTACATACATACATACAGCAGATTCGAACAAAGTGCATTTCTTTTATTAATTCATCAGCGGAGCTGGAAATATAATCTTTGGATCCCTGATATCCCATCCAACTCCTGAACATGACAAGTCCAGTCCACCGACGAGGTGATTCCATCACGACACGGAACAACCCTCTCGATTCAGTCTGGCCATATGCTATCACTTCTTCTTCTCCTTCTTCTTCTTCTTCTTCATAGTTGTAATGATCATACTAGTAGACTCCACCCGAGCATGTGTAGTAAACGGTGATCACAAAAGACTAGCACAGTAGCGCATATGGATGTGAAAAATCCCCCGACACCGAGGAGCCGCGGTGGTGATTTGAACCAATCATTTTGGGAAAATGGATCTTTCCTCGTGGCGTGCTGTGATGCTCTCTGAAGGTGTCGTATCGTACCGTGTATCGGGATATCGGGAGATCTTGTGGGTGATGCCTTGTCAAATGGCTGAACAGATTTGTGCAGTGACGGAAATAACTTTTTTTTTTTTTTTCAGTGGGCTTGGATGGGGATGGAGCAATCGACTTTTATATTATTATAAAAAATTTCCCGCACTCGTCCAGCGGGGGGAAGAGGGGGTTATTAGTTTTCTTGTTCTGGTTGTCTACAATACGGTAGATGATGATTCGTAAGTTGAGCATCATACTGACCTTTCCACACCCAACCCTGAGACACCGTCATATATATCTTCACTTGCCCATCGTCATAATAAGGTACGATGGTAGTCATTTAACCACCAACCCACGCACAAAAACAACACGCCCGCGAGAATACTTGCATAGTACGAGTAGATAGGTCAGAACCTAGAACGGCACCCTCTCTCTGTTCACGTCTACGACTGACTCATTCACACACACCTTTGTATATAATCCGATATCCACAAACCAGCTTTATCCCCGATAGATACAAAAACTTGGGCATCAGAACTTAAGAACACCTCTGTGCCAAAAACCCCGGGGCAGGTTTGTATTATAGCTGTGCCTCATTGGTCAGTGTGCCTTATGTGAGGGGTTACTCTAAATATGGAATTAGGTGCTAATAGAGAAGGCATTCACTCTGGAGGGCTTGAGTAGTGGTTTCTTGTTATGTAGTCAGTTGAAATAAGGATAAATATATTTAATATTATTATCATAATATATTCCCTACATATACCCCGAATAGAACCTTCTCAGGAGCCTCCACGGATAGAGGTCGGTTAGGGCAGATAGTATCGTAATCTCTCTGCTCCCCCATCGTCAAACTCCTAAGAATGGAAAGTTGCCGACTGGCTCTCATACTACGGTGTAGTGTAGAAGTTCCTCGGCCTGTGGGTACAGTGTGTATTCACTGTGGCACTGGGGATAGGGAAAGATTGGGAGCTCGGTTTCTCCTCCCTTGGGCCACGATGCAGAAGGATGTAATACTAGAAATAATAGTAAATTTTAATAATATTTTACAAGTATCATACTAGCGAACTGCCACCCTATGCACACCATCTCTCGCTTTACCGGTGAATCAAGTGAACCCGAACTTTTTTCCAAACCTCCCCTGTTCACGTCAGTTGAGATCGCACGCATGACCGTTGATGCATAGAATTCAGTCGAGAGTCCTATGGTAATATTATTATAGACGTTTTTGGGATTTAACAGTAGAGTGAAGAAATTACTATGCCCCCCCCCCCGCAAAATAAAAGAAACTCTCTCAAGATTTTATATCCATACTATTATACAGTATAAGTATGATAATAATATTATAAGAAATATTATACAAAGAACCTAAAAATTGTATCCCTATTCCATTGAAATGATAAATTACCACTGACTCACTACTATGATACCCGACTGAGCGAGCGAGCAAAGTTCACTTCCCTCCCCTTCAGTTCTGATCCTCAGAGCGGTCTACTATAATACCTCCCCACCGGTTTTGATACAAGTACAGTGAGTTACATAGTTAGTTCACTTGAACCTTCCATCGATCTCTGCGGATCTGTACCGTATAACATGTGCACCCAGTACGGTACTCGGACTCGCATTTGAAAGGTGGATGATGCGATAAACTTACTGTAATGGCCGCTTTTCCCAATGGGATATTACGTGGTATTTTGTTTGTTTGTCAATTTGTTATATATATAGTAGGTTAGTTAGTCCTATTATACTTGTACTTGTATAATATTCCGATTCTTTACACTACAGAAAACGAGAAAAATTATAAACTTCAGCATTTGCTATGGTGCTCTCCTCATCCTCCTCCCCTACTAGAACTGGATCTCTCCAACCTTCAACTCTTCCTCGAGCAAAGTCCCCCTCCTACAAGTGCTGCCGCCAATATCTCTAAACTAAAGGACAGTTTTTTTTTTTTTTTTTTTTTTTTTTAAAAAAAAAAGAGGTCTTCCAGGATTTGACATATCAGAATGAGGTCGTTAGACGGATCCCAAAAAAAAAATTCTGCCAGCGTTGGAGTCTGTTACTGTCGGGGTGGGTTTTTGTTGCGATTTATGATAGGTTCCGGACTCTCATTCTCACGCTGTGTATCATTATCATTAATATAATTATTATCCATAGACTCTAACCTATACCGTATTATCTTGAATAAGAGAGAATTGTCTCAGGATGTCTAAGTTTCCTATTTTAGTGGGGAAACCAGCAAAATAAAACGACGCGTTACTTAGAGAGGACGTCCTGAGACAATTCTCTCTTATTCAAGATAATACGGTACGGTAATGGTAGTTGACCTGAACTCCCCTTCCCAATCACCAACTCCTTTGAAAATATATATATATATATATATATATCCCACCATTTCTACTTCCCCAGAACCCACCCACCTTCCTACCAGTGAAGATCACGACCGATATACGGAGACATGATACAGCCCGTAATTTTTATACGGTACGTTACATTAACCGGGATGAGTGTAAGCTGCTACGGTAGTGGAACATGCAAAACCTCCGTATCACGATCGTATTCTATGTCACCATTCAAGTACTTGTACATACAGTGCACACAAGCTCCTTTTCAGTCATTTTCCCAACCCCCCACTTTCTAACTTTCCTATTTAGGATAGGCACCAACAGACATGCTCACAATTCCTACTGTACCTTTCAAGAGTGAGATAGACTAGACACCGTAGATAGAGACCTAGCTACGGTAGCTAGCTAGCACCCCCACTGCTACAGAAATACCCCCCACCACCACCACCACCACTCCATACTGACACACTTTGCCTCTCCATTTATAGAAAAGTAAAGAATTACCCTACCCCACTCTGCTTAGAAATTCCCTGGCCCGATCAGTCAACAATAACCCAACCCAACCGGGGCAGCATTGTTCAGAACTGGCTGGAACCTGAGGCAACGTGTAACTGTAGCTACCGTAGCATTGCACTACTTCTGCTTACACTCCCATGTACCCAAATTACCACTCTCCTCTCCTTCCCTCTCCTCTCCAAAGACCCAGTAAATACTCGAGTACCCTGACCCGGTCTCGAAAGAAATGCAGGATCAAAGAGAGAGAGGGGGAGATAGAAGAGAGCATTGGACATAATCGAAAGGACACATTTCTTTAATAATATCTGTGCTTGACTTTTTTCCTTTGCCATAAATAACCCATGTTGAATGCAGCGGATTTACCCTTGCCTTACTTGTATACTCGTACAGTGCCTACCGTATATCAATTCACACTATCCACCCATCCATCCCCAGAGGTTTTGTAACTTTTGAAATCTCGCGTTTCGATCCCGATTTGACGGCGGAATATCTCTACCATCTGTCCGCCCTTTCTTCTTGTACAGGTAGGATACAGTACGGTACTGTACTGCTCTTTGAGGTTTGGAATTCGTTCTTTCGGAAACGAGCTTTACCCGTATAGTGTCATACCCTACCCTTACTCCCCCGGTCGGTCGGTGGCTAAGATCTTTATAGGAAATGAGGTGGTAAAAGTTTTGAATAAATAAATAAATATGGATAACATGACAAGGGATTCTGGTTTCCTGACTGGGTAGGTGGGTGGTGGCTCGAGCCAATCGTGTCTGTGTTTCCAACCCCTGTTTTCTGCTTTCTACAGTACCATACTGTACTTGTACTGGGGTCTGCAGAAGAGATCTTCCCTTTCCCGATCACAAGGGACATCCCCCGTCTTCGAGTATGCTGCAGTGTCCTACTCGAGTATAGTTACCGTAGTTGGTGGGCGAGTACGAGTACCGCCAAGTGAGTCAAGTCCTGTGCCAACAAGTTGCAAAAACCCATTCTTTCGCTCGTCTAGAAACCTCTCCACTAGCGACGTAGAATATACCAACAACACAACCAACCAACCAACCAGAGCCACAATACGAGTACAGTACTTGTACTCGTACATGTCCACACTAAGAAAGGGGCGAGAAAGGGAAGGTGATACGATACAAGTGCATTCTTGAGATTGTTGAGAAATTGGTCCGTCTTGGGTTCTGTGTGTTATACCATCATGTGTGCATATTTTCAAGTTTTCCACCACTAAGCTGCATACTCCTACTGAGTATTCGTACAGTACTAGTACAGTATCATATCGGTCAAAGTTGGGCGGGCAATGTCCCCAATAGATTTCCATCTGAAAATGTCATGAAAACCCCCGAGGAAAATACAAAAAAATAAAATAAAATAAAATAAAAAACACCCTTTTTTCTACAAATCAAAGAATACACGAGGGAGGTTGAAGGAGCCCACGATGCACCGTTTATAAAAAAGAAAAAAGAGCAAACACCCCCAAGCAACCTAGAAAAAAGCAGCCATTGATTCCCTATTTATCTTTGTTGAAAACGCCATTTTAACCCCACCGTACAAAACCCCATCCGCTCCATCAGCCATCACATAATCAAACCTTAATACAAATGGGTAGTCGAAGTTGAAGTCGTCTACTGAAGAGATATCAAGTAAGAAATAAGAAAGGAAACCCTACTTGAGAGAGAGAGAAAAGAAAAGCTGTAACGGGGCGGCCGGAAAGTTGCTGTTTATTTAAAGTACAAGCCTCTTGGGCTTCTCCCAAGAGAAGTTCTGGTTGGTAAAATGTCCTTAAAAAAATGTCAGAAAATCATCAAACCAGCGAGAACAGAGAGTAACTTACCATTCTTTGCGGTCTGGAAGTAGATCGGCTTGGCCAGATCAAGCTCTTTAACGATCACACCAGGCCTCAAGTCAAAGTTCTTATTGATAATCTCGACCAATTCTTCGCTAGTCTTGTCGGAGGTACCATAAGTATCGACCTGTTGGATTGTTAGTTAAAAGCCGACCGGAAAAGGTAGCAGAATAGCTAACTTACAAAGATGGAAAGCGGGCGGGCAACACCGATAGCGTAGGAAAGCTGGACAAGGGCGCGTCTGGCAAGGCCAGCAGCCACCAAAGACTTAGCAATCCAGCGGCCAACATAGGCGGCAGAGCGATCGACTTTGGAGAAATCCTTTCCGGAGAAAGCACCACCTCCGTGAGCACCCCATCCTCCGTAGGTGTCAACAATGATCTTTCTGCCAGTCAAACCGGCATCACCCTGGGGACCGCCAATGATAAATTGGCCGGAGGGTTGAATCTATGTAGGTAATTAGTGGCCGAGCGGATGAACTTCGGAATACGAGGAACAAACATGGTAGATGGTCTTCTCATCCAAGTACTTAGCTGGGATGCTCTTCTTGACAATCTTCTCCAAAATCTCCTTTCTCAACTCCTCGGTGGTAATATCCTCAGAGTGCTGAGCAGAAACGACGACAGTGTCAACACGCTTGGGAATAACAGCGCCACCATCATGCTCGTACTCAACAGTGACCTGGGTCTTAGTGTCAGGTCGGAGCCAAGGGAGACTTCCGTCACGGCGAGCCCTAGACATATCGGCATTGAGTCTGTGTGCAAGCACAACAGTCAATGGCAAAAGCTCGGGGGTCTCATCGGTGGCATAGCCGAACATGATACCTTGGTCACCAGCACCTAGGTCTTCAAGAGTCTTGTCAACGTGAACACCGGTGGCGATGTCCTTAGACTGCTCCTCAATGGCAACAAGAACGTTGCAGGTCTTGTAATCAAAGCCCTTGCTGGAATCGTCGTATCCAATATCTTTGATGGCGCCACGGATGATCTTTTGGTAGTCGAGCCTCGCACTGGTAGTAATTTCACCGAAGACCATAATCATGCCAGTCTTGGTGGCGGTCTCGCAAGCAACCTGAAAATCACCGTCAACATTTTGAATCACAATAAGAGAATTATGTGGTACCAACCTTCGACAAAGGATCCTCTGCAAGACAAGCATCGAGGACGGCGTCAGAAACCTGGTCGCTGTTCCACTGTCAGATTTCACAGAAACAGAAAACAGCTACCTGCAATAGCAAGAATAAGATAGATGGAGACCCACGCAATCTTGTCGGGATGTCCCTCACCGACGGACTCGGAAGTGAACAAGAATGTAGAAGGCATTTTGGGTGTAGGATGGGCTGAAAAGGTTGCTAAATTCAAGTGAAAGGATATCTTGAGGAGTTATTGTTAAAATGCCTCGAGCTGTTTGTGTTCTTGTGAGAGTGGGAGATTGGGCGAGGTTGAAGGTGAGGAGTGGAGAGAAAAAAAAACTTCTGGTCGAGGGGTCCCGCTCCTTTTTAGCTTTGCACGGCTCTAGCCCCTGTTGCGCCTCCGCCTTGTTGGGATTGCACCATCGAAATGACACCCTTGCGACTTGGGCACCACAATTGTATTGTATCCACCTCTGATTCACACCTGACGTCGCTCAACTGCCCGAACAGACTACTGCTTTACTCGGTCTATACGAATAAGCTTGACGATCGTCCACCAACCCTTATCTTCTAAGAACCTCAATAAATGAGAGTGGCAAAACTCCAGCTTTGTTTTGCGCCTCCTACTCGGGGCCGACTGTCGCGGATAGATCTTTCAGAAAGCAATCCATATTGTCGGTATTCAACAGGCCTGAGCCAGGGACGCCTTCGGCCGGTGTGATCAGCCTACCCCCCAGAGCTTTGCCGTTTACCTCCAGTGAACACCTTAGAGGGTTTATAATAAATCTTCGCCTCCTACGACCTCAGGGGTTATGGATATTTCTAGGCCAAGGTGAACTGACTCTCGGTGTTAGATCTTCAAGACAACAACCACCTAGCGAAGAGCTAACGCGTCGCAATACCCACAACAGCACCCATATCGAGGGAAAAGCATCATGGCTCGTCAAGGAGTGTCCAAATAGAAAGTTCCAAGTCCATAGCAACTGGTTGTCTGAAATCATGTGTTTCCCAAGAGCAGCAGAGCTAGGAGTGAGCACTGGTTTTCAGACCAACGACCGACGGAAGCCTCAACTGAACTTACCCGGAAGTCAGGGGTTCGAGGTTCGCCTAATTGTTCCGATACGGTAAACGTTGTGAACTCTATCCTGACAAAGTCTTGGGGGAAGAAATACCAGTAGGGAGTAAAAAGATACTAGCATAAAGCAAATTAGAATAACGTCCAGAACGACAAAAGACTGAGGTGATTCACAATGCCAAAACCTTCATTACTTGCGTATTCACAAGGATCTTTCGTTCAAACGACCCCTCGCAACATAGACCCATCCAGTGACGCAATAGTTGTTGCAGAGCTATAGTTGGTGAAGAGTGTTTGAATCCTGGTGGTGATGGCAACTAAAATATCATAAGTTGGCGAGGGAGTGAGGGGCTGTTTATTCTGAGTAAAAACAAATTTAGACAAGTTTTCGTTTGGCCTTCTGTGCGTATATAACCTCATCTTTGCGGGGCACTGCCTATCTATCCAACACCGTCTAGGAAAGAAGACTGCTCGGAAAGAAAATAGGAAGAAAGTTCTTTCCCTCAGTGAATGACGCTTCCGCAAGGGTGTTTAGTTTAAGGACAGAAAGTGATAATTTGTCAGTACAGGGGATCAGCACAAGATACCCCTCATACCACAGAGCTTTTTATCACGGTGTGGTCGTGATCGAGGTACGAATACTGAAGCCATCACGCTGAGGCAAAATCTCGACCTGAGCAGAAAGGTATTCACCAACTTCCAACTTAAATTGTTTCATATCGAGGAACCGATTTCCTAAATTAAATCTACAAGTTGCGAACACGTATCTCAGCTCTAGCAGCATTTTTTTTATTATTCTTGTCCTAGGTATAGGGGTTTTGCGGACACATTAACTTCGAGATAGGCTCTTCCGCAGTAAACTTGCCTTGGGACTAATCCCCCAAGACTAATCCGCAAGGTGTTCTTATTTGGCATCATCCCATGAAATCAAACCAGAGCAGCTGAACGTCCTGGCACCGCACCCACTGACTGCTAATATTGTGCCCGCATTCGCTTACTCGCCCTCTTCACATAATAAACACCGAAAACCGAGTTTCCTGACCGCCCGCTCATACTTTCCGAGCAGTTCAAAAAGTAGCGACAGTGGCTAAGAAGCTCAGGTTTTTCCCCCGAGGATAGTGGATATAGATCTCGGCATTCGTTGATTGAACCGCCAAGTTGTCCTCGGCTCCCGAGAGAGTGGCTCACTGGATCTAACCAGTTAGCAGTTTGGAGCGATGTTTCGTGATCCATGCCTATGGGCGTTCATGAATCTTAAAACCATCGACCCGCGTGATGTATGTATTGCCGAAATGCCCAATGACACAACGTCCTTGACCCCCCAAATCGGTAGGTTATGCGAGCGGCCCCCCTTGTCATTTCTTGTATGCGGCTATTGACCTATTTTGCCAATTGTAACATCTTCTATATTGTCACCAGGCCCGACGGTATATAACGGCGGGGTGCCGGTATCAGATTCCCAGTAAACCTACTACTGTATCAGAATCCGCTGCGCTATAGCTCGGAGAGGTAGCCATTTTAAGATGACAACATACCATTGGACAGATCGGGCGATGCGATCACCAGGAACCTACGGTACGGTACCTGTACCTGCACAAAGCAGCAAGCAAAATTCTGCATGCATGAATGGCCCTCAGAGGGCCCAGCCGGAATCCATGGTCGCCTTCTTCCGGGCTTCAAGATGCTTCAGGAGCTTCTCTTGGGTGGTGCAACTATATTATATTAAATTAATATTATATTGTTGGTAGGTGTGTTAGGTGTATCGTACTCGTACAGAAAAAAATGAACTTCCAACCCGGATTATCCTCCATGTCGTACAGACCTCTGAAACCGTCAACTGATATGTAAAAATTGCTAATCTTGCAACTGCCAAGGGCGTTCATAGCATGAAGCAGTATAGCTTCATGATGAGCCCTTGTGAAGTGGAGAAAGACACATAACGTAGCGTTATTATGTTATCACATAGAGATCGGGGAAAGGCTGCGACGAGCCGTCATCCACCAGCATCGCCAACATCTAGTATCCTCCTTACTGTAATAGCACTTGCACGGTGCTTCCTGCTACCGTAAGAACTCGAATAATCGGACATGTGCCAGGTAGTCCAAAATTTCCTTCCCTGGAAAAGGGGCCAAAAACACACCAAAGAACCTGCTGTCCGGGGCGGGTAAAGGGAGAAAAAAGAAAAAAATAGGAGGCCTTACTGGGAAAGGCAACTCCAACGTCTTAGCACATGGTCCGATTATTCGAGTTCTTATATACGGTATTTCTCAACTGGTAACTCTTGCGTGAGAAATTCCGAGTGATTTACTCAAACCTCGGTCTCGGGGTCAATTGCATCTCCCACACAAAAGAGAAGAGACTTTTCCCCTTCTTTCCTGGACCTGGTGCCGCATTTTTCTTACGACTTACTCTACGAGCAGATGAGGCCGAGAGGACTCCGTACAAGTGCCAGGGAAGATGTTTTCCCACAAGACAGGGATTATTTTGCTAATTGTCAACCCTTGTCTTATACGAAAACATCTCCCCCATCACTTATACCGGTACAAGTAACAGGTGAGAAGTACGATACTGGAAGATGCGAGTGCCAATTTATTAGGGCGATCAAACACGCACAGACAATTCGTCACATATTTTTCTAATCCCTGTTTTCTGGTACGGTGCTGGAGCACTTCTTACTTTACCTGTTGCTGATAGCAAAAAAAAGAAAAAATCGACAGGGATGCCCCTCAGGAAGCCTTGGCGCTGAACCTTTAAAGTTACCTTTCTATCCCTCTGACGTCTGACGATTTGGCCTCTCTTAATTCTCACTTCTATTCTTCCCCGTTACCGTTCCCTCCAAAATTGTTTCACCTCTCTGGAGATCCTCCGCGAGACCCCATTATAGGGTTTGTGACACTCAATTCCTCCTGGGAGCCTCTCCGTGCTGTTCAAGTTCACTAACACAGACTCTGGGGGTAGAACCTTTTTAGGACCTGTTCTCACAGACTATATCATACGAAAATGAGCGAAATTGTTCATCCCACTATCAAAGGTTAGCCCTGCATTATAGCTTGGGGGGGTTTCCGGGGATTCTCTGGAAGTTATAGTGCGGTGTTATCACTTACTAAAATCTCCTCTGATTTTGTAGACGGTTGGTTCCGCGAGATCTCTGAGATGTGGCCTGGCCAGGCCATGATTCTCAGAGTTAAGAAGGTCTTGCACCACGAGAAGTCCAAGTATCAAGATGTATGTTTGATCCCTTAGTCCAGCCAAGGCCCCTCTCAGGGCAGCAGGAACTGACCCCTTCTGAAGGTCTTGATCTTTGAGAGTACCGACTACGGCAACGTTCTTGTCTTGGACAATGTTATCCAGTGCACCGAACGTGACGAGTTTGCGTGAGTATACACCCTCCTGTGTGTGCTCACCTTATATAATCACCAGGGCTAACAATCTTGCCTGTCCAGCTACCAGGAGATGATCACTCATCTTGCAATGAACTCTCACCCCAACCCCAAGAAGGTCCTCGTTATTGGTGGTGGTGACGGTGGTGTCCTCCGTGAGGTCGTCAAGCATGAATGTGTTGAGGAGGCTATTCTCTGTGACATCGACGAGGTAACCCCTTCAGGAATGCCACTCAGAACAGCACGCTCACCTATACCATAGGCTGTTATCCGCCTCTCCAAGCAATATCTCCCTCATATGTCCAAAGGGTTTGATCACCCCAAGTCTAAGGTTCATGTTGGAGACGGATTCAAGTTCCTCGAGGACTATAAGAACGAATTCGACGTCATTATTACCGACTCATCAGATCCAGAGGGCCCAGCAGAGTCTCTCTTCCAGAAGCCCTACTTCGAGCTGCTTTTTGGAGCTTTGAAGGTACAATATAAATACACCGGTGCTTTGCCAGTCACAGATTGCTAACTTATAAATGGCTACGCTAACAGGAGGGTGGTGTGATCACCACGCAAGGTTGTCGGTTCTCCTTTTCTATTGTGTTACGTTTCCCCCCTGTGGAGAAGAACTTGAAAGAGCGAGGGAGAGATTAGAAGAACAGAAGTCTTTTTCTATTCTGTTGGAAAGCGTTCTCTGTGGCTTACTGTGATACCCTTCGCTACAGTGTCGAACATTCCCTCCTCAATCTCACCCTGCGCTCGAAATCTCGACTTTTTTTTTCCACATACCCTTTCTGCTCCTCATTCACATCTTCCTTTTGCTTTCCTCGGCCTGCAACGGTAACACAGCTGACCTAAATTATTTTCTTATGACAGCCGAGAACCAGTGGCTCCACCTGCAACTCATTACCGACCTTAAGAAGTCGTGCCGCGAAGTCTTCCCGATTGCAGAATACGCCTACACGACCATCCCCACCTACCCATCCGGCCAAATTGGCTTCATGGTTTGCTCCAAGGATGCGGGCAGGGACGTCTCCAAGCCTCTCAGGACCGTGTCTGATGAAGAGGAGCAGAAGCTTTACAGATACTACAACAAGAGGATCCATGAGGCAAGCTTCGTATTGCCCACTTTCGCGGCCACTGCATTGAAATAGGTGGATGGGAGGTTTAGAAAATAGAATTCATGATAGGTATCGGTTTCAGGTCACGGGAGTTTTTTTTATTATCGTGTTCTAGAAAAGTCATATCTATCATCGGGTATTGGGGGCACATGATCTGGCGATTGTGACAAGCAATCTAAGCACACAAGCAAGCACTCACCACTCACCCAATATCTCGAATTGGCATGTAAACCGCAAGTCAAGAAATTTTCCCAGACCAAAAACAGGAAATGGCTATCGTACATGACGGAAAAAAAAAAAGAAAAAAAAAAAAAGAGCAAATTACACGCGCTATAAATCGTAAAACCCGAGTTTAAAATCTCATCCTTTGCAAAGTCGGCTTCCAATCGAGAGGGTGCGTTTCTTCCGTAGCATCCTCATCTTGTTTCCAGACCTTGACTACAATCACCAAACCCCACCCATTAGCCACCGCGATCCCCCCCTAAAAAAAAGTTAAAGCAGAAGAAAGGGGAACATACTAGTTTTATCAGCCTCCCCGGTGATCAACCTCAACCCGGTCTTGTCGAAAGTGCTGCAGAAAACACCCTGCTCAGCATCCAGAGATCCGGGCTGGGCAATCGTGTCAATCTTCTGAAACCTATGTCCGGACTTCCAATCGAAGAAACACATTTCTCCGTTGTCCGCTAGCAAAAATCCTAAATCAGCCCCCCCCCAAACCATAGATGATGGAAGAGTACAAACCTCCGGAAAATAATACATCATCCTCATTGACACTCAGGGTATTAACGATCCCCCCAAACCCCTCGAAATTCTGCATGAACGCTCCTTCAGGACACTTCCACTGCTTGATGCTTCCCGCGGACCCACTAGCAAAGGTGAATTCCTTCGGATGCGTAGCAAGAGCTCTGACACTCTTCTTGTGGTGGGTAAGGACAGCCATGCTCTTGCCCGCGGCCAAGTCCCAAAGACGCACAGTGGAGTCCATGGATCCAGTAATGACCTGGGGGTCCGCCTCCTGCGCAACAACGGATGATACAGTGCCCTGGTGACCGGAGAGGACCATGACGTTTGTCCGCGTGCGCATGTCCCAGACTCTAGCTACGCCGTCTCTGCCCGACGTGATAAGAACGTCGAGGGTCGGGTGCAGCGCGAGAGAGTAGACGCCAGAGAGGTGGCCGTGGTAGTGGCGGATCACGCGGTTACTCTCAAGGTCCCAGCATTTCACCATTTTGTCCTCGCCGCAGGAGAAGAGGTATGGATGGCGCGGGGATACGGCTAGCCCTCGCACGGTGGAGATGTGCCCTGTCAGCGTCAGGCGGAGGTTTCCGGAGGCTAGGTCCCAGATTTTTACGGTTCGGTCACCGGCGCCGGTGCAGAACCATTGGTTCTCCGGCTCCACAGCGAGTGCCCGAACCCAGCCTAGGTGTCCGGAAATTACACGCATGAGCTTCCAGGGCGGATGCCACATCGACTTGATCTGCTGGGCCGCGGCGTTGTTCTTACGGACTAGACTGCTGCCCGGTAATTCCCTCTGCGCTGTCCCCGTCCCCGCACCACCACCGACTGACGGCACACGCCCCCTTATCGTCAACGACGTCGACGCCGACGCACCTCCAGCTTTAGCAGCCACCCCCTCAATCATCTTCATAGTGTTGCCATCCACACCATCCGCCTCAGTCAACAGCGGCTTCGAAACTGCCGGGGCGACACTACCACCAATGAGCCTCTTCTTCTTTGCAGTGATTTGTTTTGCTGCAAGCGCAGGCGGGAGTTCGCGTACTGTTGCGTATTCGAGGCGGATTTTGCAATTTATGGATTGCCTACGGCTATTCGATATTAGCGCCAGCAAAATGGATGTATGGGACGAGTGGAGGAAGGGGAGAGAAGTACGCAGCATCATCATCTAGCAAGAATGGATCCCCGAAATCGGAGGCGAATAGTTCGCGTGTGCGTTTTGCGGATCCGTAGACGAATTCCTATTCGATCTTAGTTTTTTTCATTTTCATTTTTCTTCTCTCATATCCTGGAGCACAGGGGCGCCGGAGGGGGTTAGTAGCTACCTCTACAGGTTTGATAATATGAGTGATGCTTGGTGGTGCGATTGTTGTTGGCGAAGCCATGGTTCTCTCTGGTTCGTATAGCGAGGGTTGATGGATGGGTTGTGAGCATGTTTTTCTTGAATGCATTGGATGCGAGCACATGATTTGGAGCCTCATCCACCACCTTTCAAGGCTTGGCATCGGGGGCGCCAAGCAGTCATAGGAGAGCACTCGTATCACTCCTCCTTTTGGACGTGGGCCGACCTTCCTCTTCAACCCTTCCCTCCTCCCACTCACATCCATCCCCCTCCTTCCATGGCCTCAGGAAAGCCCCTTCCTCTTCTCCCCCACCATCCTCCCCACTTTTGTCTACCCCCTAGTATACTGCCTTACTCCAGTACCCATGATTGGGCGACGTTTGTGAATCCGACCACTATTGCCCGACACCAAGATCTAAGCAAAGACACTGAATTCTGGTGGTACACAATAGCAGCCATGTTCGCAAACGCCATTCAATTACCAGCAGTGGTGAAATGATGCAGTAGGGTAATGGGGCCGGGAGAATAATTAAATAAGCACAACCATACAAAATTTAATAATAATATTGATGTAAGTATGATACGATACCGGCCGCCCACAATGCGCACCAAGTATAGAAACGGGAGAGCAAGCTTGGCATGAAAAATTAGGTCTACTCGAGTAATGGTTAGTTCATTTGAGGTCATAGGCTTTGCTCCTTAGTTTTCATTTTGCAACACCACTGGGGCAACACTGTATCATTGTAAAATGAAATCACCGAATGGGTTCCAAGAAGCAGCCAAGTGGGATGAGCAATCCTCCCTAGCCACAGCTGGTTGATGGAAACATCAGTCATCTTACGGCTTTAAGCATTGAGGGCGGAGTTCTTGGATAAGCTAGGAATTAGAGGATACCGTGCCTGTATGATACCATTTGAAGACGTCTTGCATTATCGATGACCTACCAGTAGCCACGCTGAGAAACCTGGCACCAAGAAAGGGGGGAATCGCTTGGATAGTCGATGAGAGGGGCAAACCCCTCAATGGTTTCGAATACCGTCATGATACTCATGACGGTCCACAAGGGACAAATTTAATGTCCATGCACCCATAGTGAACCCTGGGATACTAGATCCATGGACCTCCAGCCACTCACCGATTTCGACTAAACCATTGCATATAATTGGTACTATCTATCAGCCAGAGGTTCTTATCAGGATATCCAACATCTATCAGAGCCGTGTTAGCCACGAGTACTAGACAATCACGAGGGAATGTAAACCATGCATACACACCTCCTACGAGTATAAACCCCAACTTCCACCAACCCACCATAGCGCATATTTCCCAACCATGATCAAGGGACGATCGGTGGACTAAGATACTAGGGCAGAAAACTCTGCCCGCCAAGCTATCTAAAGACATGCATGTATCATGAGCCTCAAACCGTGTCCTCACTGCTAAAACTACCCTAGTACCATACCCTGCTCACACCGGTACTCGTGCCAAGGTTGCTCGCCAGCTCAACAATAATTTCATGCTCAACAATAAATCACCTATAAAACCCTTTTTATTTATTAATAAACTATTTCTACACTAGTTTAGTAGTACCTTTTCCATCCAGCTTTCCCAATGACAACAATAAAGCTGTTGAGGGTAGTCGAACTAGGCTTAAATCTTTCTTCGTAAACGGAGATTGTCTAGGACGGCTCGTAGGTAAAGATTTTTGAGTAAAAACTTATGATATTGATAAGATCTCTTCTCCGTTGCTTGATGATGGCTAAAGCACGAGAGGCACTTCGATATTTATATCCTGCGTCTGAGTGTTTGCGGACTACAACTGGTTTATATATAAACAGATATATTCTTCCCAACCTTCGTATCTTGATCCGAGAGCGAACCCGCTTTGACTCTGAAACTTTCTCTTCCCCCACACAGCTGGTAGTATGATCAGAGCTCCTGACTTCTCTGACGGTATGGACCCACTTAGTCTGAGTTGTCAATTTTCTTTCGGCTGTTAAAATATGGCTGCCCAGTTTGGAACATACCAATAACTTCTTAGAACTCCAAGGGGCCAGCTTGGTTGTTGGCCGAATCTGCTTCGTGCCATCTTATCTGGCTCTGCAGCTGGCTTTCTAGATGACTAGTGTTCACGATTGGGCCAATACCCTCTTGTCTTCACTGCCTCTCCTTATCAACTTGTTCCGATAGGTTCATTGACCTTATAGGCATCACGGGGGCGTTAGTGTACTCTCGGTGTGTATCGGAGTAGCCTACTTCAATCGCGCATTTATACCCATCTAGGACTACCCGGGCTCTCTTAACTTCAACTGGGTGTAACTCTGCGAGTTCATGATGGAATCGCTTCGTTCCACTTCCCAGACGTAGCCAGAGAGGCCCTCTCATATACCCTGCGGATAGCATCCTGTCGGACATATGGCGACGACGTATATGGGGTTACGAGATGTGTTCCAATTACTCGTTTTTCTTAGTAGATGAGCAACTGCACAAGGTGCCTGTGTCGACTCCCAGGGCGAACACCGGGGCCGCAGGGGGGTAATTGCTTGTAGAGGTTCAGATTCATGCAGTTCCTGCTGAAAAGTCATGTAATCCTCTAGGGAGTCGTTTGTGCCTAACACGAGCTCCGTCCTCAGTGCAGTTTCTCCCGAATCGCTTTACAAAGATTACCCTCTCTCTCGGTGCCACATCAAAATAACAATAAAACAAAATAAAATTTAAAAATAAAACCCAAACTTAAACAATTCTGAAATGTACCAGTCCCTTCTTGAACTTGACTTGGTAGGGTGAAAAACCTAACACGTTTTCTTGGCCATGCTAGGAAATCCTTTTCCTTGTCATTCAACATCTGCCCGCTTTGGCATATCCGGATTCTCCCTATGAAATGCCTCCACGAATACCTGTTCATGCTCTAAGTGGTCTGGTGGTTCCCAAGTATTTTCATCTTCGGAACAGCCAGTCCACTTCACAAAGTACCATAACTCACGCATCGGTCAGTTCCGACTTCCTACGCGCCGGGTATAAGAAATTATTTCACTTTACACGATTTTTTCGATTTCCCATTCAAAATCTGAATCGATTTTTTATGGCTTGTGGAGAGGTTGTTCCCTTGCTGGTCGATTGGATGTTCGATAGGGTTCCAACAATGATACATGAAATATCGGATAGATCATCAATCTTGGTGATATTTCTAGTTTGTAGGCACGTTTACCTCTTTCTTCCAATACCATAAATGGGCCATATAGCTTAGGGCTAAGCTTCTTCGAGGGTCGTTTGGTGCGTATGTTTTTTGCATTTAACATGACCAGGTCCACGACCTTGATATCTGGTTGCTGCTTAGCCTTGCAGTCGTAATATTTGCTCATATTTTCCCGCGTTTGTTGCAACGCTTCTCTGGCCTGTTGGTGTATTGTTTGCATCCAGTGTGCGTATAGCTGGGCGCCTGGATTTTGAGCTTCACGTTCCTTCATCCATTCTGTTTGTGGATGGAATCCATAGTTTGCGTAGAAGGGTGGCATGCCATGTGCGTTAGTTACCGAATTGTTGTAGGCATGCTCGGCTAGTGGTAACAGCTGGTACCAGTCCGTTTGATCATGATTGACAAAGTTTCTGAGGTATCCTTCAAGTACTTGGTTGGTCCTCTCCGTTTGTCCATCAGTTGCGGGTGGTACGCAGTTGACATCTTTCGTTTTATCCCCAAGGTTTTGCATAGGGATTCCCAGAATTCTCCCAAAACCTTTACATCCATGTCGGATATAATATCCGCTGGAAGTCCATGTAGCTTCCAGACTTCTCTCAAAAATACGTTTGCAACCTCCTTTGCAGTTGCATTACCTTCCAGACCTATGAAGTGAGCCATCTTTGTAAACCCATCTACGACTACCATAATTTGTATTATTCCTTGTGATTCTGGTAGTTTTATGATGAAGTCGGTCGATATGGATGACCAGGCTGCGAACGGGACTTCTAGAGGCTGTAGCAGACTGAACCGCACATGTCGTGGGGATTTATTATATTGACGTTCATCGCATAACCATATGTAGTTATATATCCACGCTGTCAGCCTTCTCCAATAAAGGTCTCTGGTAACAATTTCCAGAGTCTTCTCCTGTCTAAAGTGTCCAGCTACCTTAGAGTCATGGCAACCAGTGGCTATAGTTGTCTGCAGCTGTTCGTTGTCCAGAATGTATAAGCGATTCTTATAGTATATCAGTCCTTCAGTTACTGCCCAGTGACTCGGTAATGGTTTGCCCTCCTTGGTTAACGTTTCCAACTCCTGCTTGCGTTCCTGCCAGACTTGATCGTTCTGGCCTGCCTCTTTGATGGTTTTTAATAATGTCTGGTCATATTTCCTAATATCAACCTTAGACATTATAGCATTAGACATTAGGAGTATCCCTTTGTCTTGTCTTGCTTGATGGTCTCTTTCATCACGAAACTCATTTTCGGCCTGGTCCGCTTGCAAGTATGCAACCACTACTTGGGTCTTGGTTGTAGCTGATCGTCTGGGTGATACATCCGTTCTTCCAAATCCGCCTTTGCCCCTTGCAGTGTCTGCTAGTCCGTCAACTTCTATCGCTTCCGCCATATGTATCTTCTCAATGATCATTTGTGCCATTCGGTCCCCTTTGCGAACCTGGCAATCTTGGTTTCCATGGTTCATTATGATAACCTTGACTTCTCCGGTATAATCAGTGTCGATTACTCCTCTGCCAATGCTGATCCCAAATTTGGCGGCCATTCCACTGCGTGGTGCCAACCGTGCGTATATTCCTTTTGGTAATCCGACGGAAATTCCAGTTTTCACCAACCTTTGTCCCTTGGCCAGATTTATAAAGTACTCTAGTGCTTACAGGTCTTGTCCGGCTGCTAGTCGAGACCCATTTGTAGGCATTCGTGCTTTTGGAGTTAGCAATTTTATATGCAAGAAATCAGTAGACTGTGTGCTATAAATTCTTTCCTCCCTTTCTGGCTGATTTAAGTGCACCAGTGTGATTTGGAAGTGAGAAGGCTTGAGTATTGACTGTTCGCTATGCGCAGCTCCCTCCTCTGGACAGTACTGCGGCCGTCGGCTTAGTGCATCTGACTTTCCGCCTCGTTTTCCCGGTCGGTAGACAATCTTGAAATTGTAGTTCGCTAGTTGCTGAGCCCATCGTATTTGTCGTGGATTCCATACCTTAGTTGTAAGGAAGTTCTGTAGATTCTGGTGATCAGTGTAGACAGTCACTGGTTTTTCTATTCCGACCAGGTACTGTTTACACTCTTTAAATGCTTTCAGAATCACCAATAGTTCCTTATCATGGATGTCATAATTTCGCTCTGCTAGGCTCAGCTTCCGTTAGTGGAAAGCCAGCGGATGTAGCTTCTTGTCTTTAAACTATGAGAGGACACAGCCTAGCGCAAAATTGCTAGCATCTGTTTCCACCATTGTTTCTCTGTTAGGGTAGAAATGACAGAGTATAGGGGCGGAGATGAATCTTTTCTTAAGTTCTTCAAACGCCACGTCTTGTTATGGCCCCCAGCTGAATTTTCTGGGGTCGCCCTTCAACGTTTCAGTTATTGGTTTGCAGATTTTGGAGATATTTTAATAAAACGTCGGTAAAAATTGGCTAAGCCAATAAATATTTGCACCTCCTTGACCGACCTTGGTGCCTTCCAATTTTATATACTTTCGACCTTTCTGTCACTCATGGTAACTCTATTAATTGCCACAATATACCCCAAAAACTCAACTGTTTTGACGTGAAAAATTGACTTGGTGGTTGACACCGCTAGATCATATTCTTCCAAGCGAGAGAGGACCTTTCTGACCAAGTCAATGTGTTCTTCCTCTGTACTGGAGTCAATCAGGATATCGTCCAGGTATACCACTACTCCCTGATCGAAAAATTCGCGAAGAATTTTGTTCATCATGGCCTGGAATGTGGCAGGCGCGTTCACCAGCCGGAATGCTGTTTTTCACACATCTCTTTCCTTTATTCTTAGAAGGTGATAGCCATCTTTTAAGTCGAGCTTCGTGAATATTTGGGCCCCTGCCACTCGGTCGCGGAGCTCGCTCATTAGGGGTAGCGGATATTTGTTGGCCACCGTTAGCTTATTCAACTGTCGGTAGTCTACATCTAGCCTCATTGAACCGTCAGGTTTAGGGACAAATAAAATTAGAGCCCCTGCAAGAGATTTGCTTTCCACGATTTTCCCTTGATCCTGCATTTTCTGCAGGTATTTGCTAAGCAAATCCAGCTGGTAGGCTGACATAGGATATATCGGGCCCCATGGCGGTACTGCGCCGGGTATCAAGTCAATGGCGTGGTCAAACGTTCTTCTTCAGGCTAGTTTCTCTGCCGTTTCTGGTATAAAAACCCTCTTGAATTCATGGTATTCCTGAGGTATTTGTAGGATCTGTTTTGACTCGGGAGTGGGTGCTATTTCGATTCTTCCAATATATCTTGCTTCTGGGTCGTATGCCATGGTCTCGTCCCATTTAAATGTCAAGTCTATGCCTTCATCATTAACGTGACTTTGGCATTTCTGGTCTTTAAATGTCCATTTTTGCACATCCTCGATGTGCGATATGGGATGTTCTGTATGCCACCATCCAAATAGGATGATAAGGTCATATTTGCCAGCATTGGCAATTTCGCAAGAGATGTGAGATCAGTGTGCGTTGTTCCCGATCTCTAAGAGAATAGGATGTGTTTGGTGTTTTCCCCTATTTGCTGCTGTGGTTCCTTCAAAGGTGTAAATGTCCAAGCTATTTGTGCGTGTGTAATTTGGTAGGCGATGTTTATTAACCAGCTCTTAGTTAATTAGGAAAATATTAGACCCTGAGTCTAATAGAATACAAATCGGGATCCTTTCGCCATTTACTTCAATTATTGCCCTGCCTTCTGGGTATGAATAATAAGGCGGGGCAGGTGCTTTAGTTTTATTTCTTTTATTAGCGCCGCTATGGGCCTGTGCAGGTCTTTTGTAGGAAATGTTCGTTGTTGTGGTAACTTAGGGTGTTTGTTACCACGCCCGCACAGTTTCAGCTATTTAAGCCTCCTCAGATAAACTAAAATCTCTATCTTTGGTGTAATAGGCAGCCCACTACTAGCGGTCTTTACCCCTTGCCGAAGTGTTCCCATACACCTGCCATTTGCCATGAATAACTGGAGCAGAACACGTATCATTAGGTAGTGTTCAGGGGATTCTACACATGTCGACTCGTTTACCCCATGAGTCTATTGTTCAAATCCTGTCCACAAAGCCGGAGTCCAGGTTCGGGACGGATTTACCCTGCTCTATTAAACGTGTGGACTAGGTAGCCATAGTTATTCACTTTCTTCCACTTCATTTTTCTTGATGTTCGGAATCCGGTTCCGTTTCTCAAACTATTCCGTTGTCCAGCCGACCTGTAATATATTTTGTTCCTGGAAGGCTTCCCACGATCCAGGCTAGCCTGATTTCACCTTGTCATTCTTAAAAAGTCCCTAGTCTGCGCTGGTGTCACGATAGGTGACTAAGCAAAGCAGGATTTCGCATGACTCATAGTTATGAGTCACAAGGTTGTTATATTTCGCACTATGACTCATTAGAAGTCATGGGGTTTCACATGATGCACACTTGTGCAATCATTGTTATATTGTGATTGGTTTATCGTGCGTATAACTCACAATTGTGAGTCATATGATTAATGATTTTCGCACATGACTCACACTATGAGTCATGGGTTTCGCGCATGTGACCACTATAGGGCACATGACTTATTTTATGAGTTATGATTGGTTGGCACGCGGCGCAGTTGACTCAGAAGAGTCAGGTCATGGATTTCATACTATGACTCACTGTGAGTCATAGAGGTCGTATGACTCACAGGTATGAGTCACCAGGGTTAGGGTTGAGGGAAGATTGCCTATATAAGGACCTTTAGGCGACCTGTAGTTAGGACTCTTCACGCAACCATCGAAGTTCTTTCCTATACAATTACTTTACCTCTTTACCGTTCCATTCCCCTATTGGCGTTGTGCGATAGGAACCATAGGGTTCAACGTTCAGGACAACGTAGACATAGGCCGAAGAGCAATAGTGGAAATCCGCCTAGTACCACTCGTTGCAATAGTACTCCTACCCTGGTGGCTGAGATTAGCACCACGCCCCATACCGGACTATAACAACAGCCCGGTCATAATCATCCAACCCTAAGAGAAGTAGTTACCTATTGCAAAACTAGCTTACAGCATTGGATCGTAACATTTGGTTGCGTCACCTAAGCAACACCTAACTACAAAACAGAAGACTCTACGGACAACGACATCGACCTTACTGAGGGAGAAATCGATACCTCAACACTTGGCCCGGCACTTGAAGAAGCAATTAGCACTAATCTATCCAGAACCTAGTCTAAAAGAACCACAAGTCCGGTGTTACGATCCTATGCGGTAAGATGGTTTTATAACAGGTAACTACATCTCTTTAGGTTGGAGGAATATGACCGGGCTGTTGTTATAGTCCGGTATGGGGCGTGGCACTAATCTCAGCCACCAGGGTAGGAGTACTATTGCAACGAGTAGTACTAGGCAGATTTCCACTATTGCTCTTAGGCCTATGCCTACGTTGTCTTGATAGCTGAACCCTATGGTTCCTATTGCACAACACCAATAGGGCAATGGAATGGTAAAGAGGTATAGTAATTGTATAGGAAAGAACTTAGATGGTTGCGTGAAGAGTCCTAACTACAGGTCGCCTAGAGGTCCTTATATAGGCACTCTTCGCTCAATCCTAACCCGGGTCACTACTACCTGTGAGTCACACGACCTCCATGACTCATAGTGAGTTATACTATGAAATCCATCTGCTGACTCCTCTGAGTCAACTGTGCCGCGTGCCAACCAATCATAACTCATAAAATAAGTCATGTGCCCTAAAGTGGTCACATGCGCGAAACCCATGACTCATAGTGTGAGTCATGTGCAAAAATCATTAGATCATATGACTCACAAATGTGAGTCATGTGCACGATCAACCAATCACAACATAACAATGATTGCACAAGTTTGCATCATGTGAAACCCCATGATATATCATGAGTCATAGTGCGAAATATAACAACCTTGTGACTCATAACTATGAGTCATGTGAAATCCTGCCTTCCTTAGTCACCAAACTTGACATTAGCTCCTCTTTCCCTTAAGCCTGAATCCCTTCAGGCTTAACGTCCCATCTTCCTCAGGCTTTCTCCAAACCTCCGCAATTCCTTTTTCAATTTCCGAACTTGATGTTCAGCCGACTGGTAGCTCCTCAGGACTTCCTCTAAGGTGGTGTGTGCTGCCCTAATAGTCTGGTCCCGGTCATCAATAATACCTTGATATGTCCGCATATCAGTTTTTTGTGCCTCGATTGTGGCTTCGGCGGTGCCAAATTGTTCTTGTAGCCCTTGCAACTGTCATTGCAAACTCTCTTTGTCGGGGATCGTCTCGATTTCAGTTTTTTCGCCCCCCTCTCCCTTCAACTGTGTCCTCACAGTTGTTTCACTTATCCTAATAAGAGCATCGTTTTCCGTAAGGGGTGCCGCTTCCCCTGTTCGTCTTGGGTAAAACCCAGCATCGATTTTGTCGTGTCTGTCAGTACGACAAGTGTTCTTGAAACAGTGTTTCCAAGATGTCTCTATGTGTGGCTGTTGCGGTTTGCACAACTTGGGCTGTCGTGGAAACCAATTGCGTCCTTCCTTATTGCGTAAATGAGTGTTGCAGTAATCATCGTAACAGGTAGTCCACGAAAGAGCGTTGTGTGCTGCCTGATTTTCCCTTTCTTCCTGAGTAGCGTATGGCGAGCTGGTAGGTGTAGTAGCCCTGGGGCTATCGCCCCATCCTTCGTGTGGACCCAATGGCGTTTGGTCTTGCCTCGTGGGTTCGATTCTGACTGTAACCAACTCGGGGTTTTCTTGGGTACGGCTGATGGAAACATTCAATGGCGATGCTGGCATTGTTGAAGTTCTCCACAGGGTACCAAGTTTTGTCGTGTTCTCGTGAGTAGCCGGTCCACTCAGCTCTATATTGTAGGCGTTTTCGGTGTATGCGCGAATCAATGATTTCTTCAAGCTCGTACTCGCTTTCTCCTATCTCGATTGGAGGTGGTGGTGTTTGCTTTTGTAAGGGAAACTGATTGTTTTGGTATGGCTCGACAAGTGAGATGTGGAAGGTGTTGTGGACCTTCATCTGTTGGGGCAAGGCCAATTTATAGGCATTTGTGCCCATCTTTGTAAGGATCTTGAATGGTCCGATTTTCTTGTAATCCAGCTTCTTGCATCGTCTTGTGGTCCTTATATTCCTTGGTAATAACCAGACCAAGTCGCCTGACTGGAGATTCCGATCGGGTTTTCTGTGTTGATCGTAGTTTTCTTTTTGTCGTAATTGTGCACAGACCATTTCCTGACGTAGGATACTGTGCAGCTGACCCATCTCTTCCTTTTCCGTGGTTTCCTTTGGTATCATGTGGCCTATCGCCTCATGTTCGGGATGTTGTACATAGTTTGCGTAGAACGGTGTGGTCTTAATAGTTTCCTGTCTTCCATTATTGTATGCAAATTCCGCTAATGGTAGTAATTCCGCCCAGTTATCTTGCTGATAGTTGACATAGGCCCTTGGGTATTTTTCCAGTATTCCATTCGTCCTTTTGGTTTGTACGTCTGTTTGTGGATGGAAGGCGGTGCTCATTCTTCGTTCAATCCCAAGGGATCTTGTAGTCTCTTTCCATAAGTCTGATGTAAATAGCGTTCCTCTATCGGTGATGATATCTTGTGGTAGTCCATAGAGTCGGAATATTTCCCGTAGGAATATCTTGACAAATTCTTGGCTATTCATATGCTTGTTGCAGGGTATGGAATGGATCATTTTTATCAAGCGGTCAAAGACCACCAGGATGGCGTCATAATCGTCTGATTTCGGCAGGTCCGTGATGAAGTCCATTGCTATCGATTTCCATGGTTGGTGTGGTGCCTCGTTCGGTTGTAGTAGTCCGTGGGGCGCATGCCTTATCGCTTTCGTTCTTTGGCATGTATCGCAATTCTTGACATATCTCTTTATGTCGTCTCGCATCTTTGGCCAATAATATTGTTGGAATAGTAGTTCCGTAGTTTTGCTGGTTCCGCCATGCCCAACTGCTGGGTTATCGTGATTTTGTCGTATGACTTGGGTTCTGATCTCTTCGTGTTCTGGTACCCAAATCTTTCCTTGATGCCATAGGCATCCTTCCTTCCATTCACATGCCTCTAGAGCCACTCTTTTCATTTGTATCTCTCCTTTCCTCAGGGCTTCCTGGATTGCTCTTATGTGTCTGTCATTCGTGCTTTCTTCTAGGATGCCAAAATCTTCAACGACAAACTTGACCACTTCCTTGGCTTTGAAGTATTGTTCTTTTGGGAGTAGGATTCTTTGCTTTTGTTGGATCCTCTTGTCGTTCTTTTCGGGACATCTTCTGCTCTCCATATTAGGGCATATAGTTTGCCCCCTTCTGTTACGATCCTATGCTGTAAGCTGGTTTTGCAACAGGTAACTATTTCTCTTTGGGGGGGATGAATATGAGCGGGCTGCGGTAATAGTCAGGTCCGGGGCGCGGCGCTAATCTCAGCCACCAGGGTAGGACTACTATTGCAACAAGTAGTACTAGGCGGATTTCCACTATTGCTCTTAGGCCTATGCCTACGTTGTCTTGATAGCCGAACCCTATGATTCCTATCGCACAACTCCAATAGGGGAATCGAACGGTAAAGAGGTAAAGTAATTGTATCGGAAAGGACTTAGATGGTTGCGTGAAGAGTCCTAACTACAGGTCGCCTAGAGGTCCTTATATAGGCACTCTTCCCTCAACCCTAACCCTGGTGACTCATACCTGTGAGTCACACGACCTCTATGACTCATAGTGAGTCATAGTATGAAATCATTCAGCTGACTCCTCTGAGTCAACTGAGCCGCGCGCCAACCAATCATAACTTATATAATAACTCATGTGCCCTAAAGTGGTCATATGAGTGAAACCCATGACTCATAGTGTGAGTCATGTGCAAAAATCATTAGATCATATGACTCACAAATGTGAGTCATGCGCACGATCAACCAATTACAACATAACAATGATTGCACCAGTGTGCATCATGTGAAACCACATGACTTCTAATGAGTCATAGTGCGAAATATAACAACCTTGTGACTCTTGACTATGAGTCATGCGAAACTCTGCCTTGCTTAGTCACCAATCGTGACATTAGCTCCCCTCTCCCTTAAGCCTGAGTCCCTTCAGGCTTAACTTCCCATCTTCGTCAGGGTTTCTCCAAACCTGCGCTGTTCCTTTTTCAACTTCTGAACTTGATGTTCGGCCAACTGGTAGTTCCTACGGACTTCCTCTAAGGTGGTTTGTGCCGCCCTAATAGTCTGGTCCCGGTAATCGATCATTCTCTGATATGTCCGCATATCAGTTCTTTGGGCCTCGATTGTGGCTACGGCGGTGCCTAGTTGTTCTCGTAGCCCTAGCAACTGTCGTTGCAAACTCTCTTCGTCGGGGATCGTCTCGTTTTCGCTTTTTTCGCCCCCCTCTCCCTTCAACTGTGTCCTCACAGTTGTTTTTCTTTTCCTAATACGTGCATCGTTTTCCGTAAGGGGTCCCGCTTCCCCGGTTCATCTTGGATAAATCCCAGCATCGATTTTGTCGTATTTGTGAGTACGACAAGTGTCCTTGAAACAGTGTTTCCAGGATGTCTCCTTTTGTGGTTGTTGCGGTTTGCGCAATTTGGGCTGTCGTGGAAACCAATTGCTTCCTTCCTGGTCGCGTAAATGAGTGTTGCAGGAATCATCGTAACAGGCAGTCCACGAAAGACCGTTGTGTGATGCCTGCGTTTCCCTTTCTTCCTGAGTAGCGTATGGCGGGCTGGTAGGGGTATTAGCCCTGGGGCAATCGCCCCAGCCTTCGTCCGGACCCAATCGCGTTGGGTATTGCCTCATGGGTTCGATTTTGACTGTAACCCACTTGGGGCTTTCTTGGTTACTGCTGTTGGAAACGTTCAAAGGCGGTGCTGGCATTGTTGAAGTTTTCCGCAGGGTACCAAGTTTTGTCGTGTTCTGGTGAGTAGCCAGTCCACTTGGCTCTCTATTGTAGGCGTTTTCGGTGTATGCGTGAATCAATGATTTCTTCGAGTTCGTACTCGCTTTCTCCTTCTATCTCGATTGGAGGTGGTGGTGATTGCTTTTGTGAGGGGAACTGATTATCTTGGTATGGTTCAAGGAGTGAGATGTGGAAGGTGTTGTGGACCTTCATCAGTTAGGGCAAGGCCAATTTATAGGTACTTGTGCCCACCTTCGTAAGGATTTTGAATGGACTGATTTTCTTGTAATTCAGCTTCTTGCATGGTCTTGTGGTCCTTATATTCCTTGGCAGTAACCAGACCATGTCGCCTGACTGGAGATTCAGATCGGGTTTTCTGAGTTGATGGTAGTTTTCTTTTTGTCGTAATTGTGCACAGACCATTTCTTGACGTAGGATAGTGTGCAGCTGACCCTTCTCTTCCTTTTTCATGGTTTCCTTTGGTATCATGTGGCCTATCGCCCCATGTTCCGGATGCTGTCCGTAGTTTGTGTAGAAGGGTGTGGTCTTAATGGTTTCCTGTTTTCTATTATTGTATGCAAATTCCGCTAATGGTAGTAATTCCGCCCAGTTATCTTGTTGATAGTTGACATAGGCCCTTAGGTATTGTTCGAGTATTCCGTTCGTCCATTCGGTTTGTCCGTCGGTTTGTGGATGGAAGGCGGTGCTCATTCTTCGTTCAATTCCATTGGATTTTGAAGTCTCTCTCTACAAGTCTGATGTAAATAGCGTTCCTCTATCGGTGATGATATCTTGTAGTAGTCCATGGAGTCGGAATATTTCCCTTAGGAATATCTGGACAAATTCTTTGGTGTTCATATCCTTGTTGCAGGGTATGAAATGGCTCATTTTTGTCAAGCGGTCGATGAGCACCAAGATAGCGTCATAATGGTCTGATTTCGGCAGGTCCGTGATGAAGTTCATTGCTATCGATTTCCATGGTTGGTGTGGCGCCTCGTTCGGTTATAGTAGTCCGTAGGACGCGTGCCTTATCGCTTTCGTTCTTTGGCATGTATCGCTATTCTTGACATATCTCTTTATGTCATCTCGCATCTTTGGCCAATAATATTGTTGGAATAGTAGTTCCGTAGATTTGCTGGTTCCGCCATGCCCAACTGCTAGGTTATCGTGATTTTGTCGTATGACTTGGGTTCTGATCTCTTTGAGTTCCGGTACCCAATACTTTCCTTGATGCCATAGGCATCCTTCCTTCCATTCACTTGCCCCTAGAGCCACTCCTTTCATTTCTCTCTCTCCTTTCCTAAGGGCTTCCTGGATTGCTCTTATCTGTCTGTCTTTCGTTCTTGCTTCTCGGATGCCAAAATCTTCAGCAACAAACTTGACCACTTCCATGGCTTCAAAGTATTGTTCTTTTAGGAGTAGGATCCTTTGTTTTGGTTGGATCCTTTCGTCATTCTTTTTCGGGACATCTTCTGCTCTCCTAGTAAGGGCATCTGGTTTGCCCCCTTCCTTCACAGGTCGGTATTGTATTTTGATATCGTATTGACTGAGGGTCTCGCTCTATCGGATTTGTTTGTTGTTAAGCTCTTTTGTCGTGGTAAATGGTACCAGATTCTTATAGTCTGTGAGGACCAGGACCTGGTGTCTGCTTCCTTTTGCAAATCTTCTCCATTCTTGCAATGCTTGGACAATGGCTAAGAGCTCTTTGTCGTGTATATGGTGGTTGCATTCCGCGGGCGTCATTGTTTTTGACCGGTATGCCACTGGCCTCCATTTTCCATCGCTCCCCTTCGGTGATAGAATCCCTGCGCATACATATTTTGAATCGTCGGTTACAATCATGATTTCCTTGCTTGGATCGTAGTATACCAGTAGTGGGACTGAAGTAAGTCGCCTGCGCAATTCATCGAATGCTTTTAGTTGGTTCTCGGTCTAGTTCCATTTGCAGTCCTTCTTCGTCAGTTGATAGAGTGGTTCAGCTATCCGACTTAACCCTTCTATGAATCGTCGATAGAAGTTGCAGAATCCCTTAAAGCACTGTATTCCTTTCCTGCTTTCGAGTGGTTTCCATTCCCATATTGCTTTTGTTTTGATAGTATCAACGCTGACTCTGTCCTTGTCGATGATGAAGCCTAGGTATTCGGTTCGTTCCTTATGAAATTCGCACTTCGATGCCTTCAGTGTCAGACCTTCTGTTCTCAAGGCTTCCATAATCATCCTGACATGGGTTCGGTGTTGTTCCAGGTTTTGTAAATATATGAGAATATCATCTAAATAGACGATACAACAGATATCCAGAAACCTGCTGAGAATCCTATTGACCCATCGCTGAAACGCTGCAGGTGCATTTTTGAGTCTGAATGGCATGACTGTGTATTCGTATATGCCGTATTTGGTGGCAAAGGTAGTTTTCCATTCGTCTCCGTGCTTGATTCTGATGTTGTGATATGCGTTTCGGATGTCTGGTTTAGTAAAGACCTTGGCTCCACTAAGCCTATCGAGTGCTTCTCCTATCTGTGGTAGGGGATATCGGTCTTGTTTGGTGACTTCGTTGAGCCCTCGGTAGTCCACGCATAGCCTTAGCTTGCCGTCTTTCTTCTTAACAAAGAGGATTGGTGATCCCCCGTTTGCATAAGAGTCTCGAATTCAGCCCCGGTTCTTGTTGACCCTGATGTATTCTCTTAGTTCTTCCAGCTCTTTTTCGCCCAGTTTGTATAGCTTTCTTGCTGTTACTGTTTCTCCTTTTTTGAGGTTGATATCCAAGTCAACCTTTGGTCGGTGGGGTGGTAGCCGAGTTTCTTCCTCTTGCTTGAACATGTCCAGGTACTGGTGGTATTCCCTTGGCACAATGTTTTTGGTTTTGTCTTTTTCTTGTCCTTTCTTGGCCTTGATAGCCAATTCAGTGCTGAAATTGATCCTGACGATCCTAGTAGGTTCGTTCATCTTATACTCCCACTTGAGGATTCCTGTGACTTCGCCTCTTCGGTGGGACTTTTCGAATGACGTAGCGGAGATCTCGTTGATCTCAATCTTTTCGCGTTTTGGGTGGTCCGTACTTCCAAACCCTGCTGCGCCTCTCCTAGTAGGAGCCACTTGCTCAACTTCTTCACATTGTCCTATCACAATCTTTTCACATATCAATTGTGCGATGCGGTCTACTGGCTCAACTGTGTAACTGTCCTTTCCCAGGTTGACTAGGACCACCTTGACTTCACCTGTGTAGTCGGCGTCGATTACTCCCGCATTGACAGTAAGCTGGTGTTTAACTGCCAATCCGCTGTACGGAGCCACCCGCCCATAGGTGCCTTCTGGTAGTCCTATAGCCATCCCGGTATTAACGATTCCTTGTTCTTTTACCGGTATCGTAATTCTCTCGTCTGCATACAGGTCATGTCCTGCAGCCTTGTGAAACGGGGGCACCCTATAGGAAGATGGATCCTAAGGTTACGACCGCACCAAAAGACTCAACGTTAAGTTCACAGAAGGTAAAGATAAAAATAATTGAATCAAATGATAAGACTTAATATCGTTAAGCCAGAGCTACACTCAATTCAAGTCTTCTCGTGAGGATAGTTGGTTATCAGAGTAGAGCGCCGTTCGCGTTTACTTAAGTAGAATTATAAAGCCAACGACACCCATCCCTACTCCAACCATTAAGAGAGCTCTCTTCTCCACTCAGGGATCATCTGACACATGGCCCTTCCGGAATTAACTTCAGGGCCTGTGGATTGCACAGGTAAGTTGAGTCCGTTCAATCATTAAGGTTTTCTTCAATGCATTTTGATTATGCCGGCAGGAGAGAAAAACCTTCCCGATCGCTGTCTTCTCTATGGCCAACTGACAATCCGACTTTGGACCCAAACCTAGGTATGAGACTCAGTAGCCCTATGGCTTATCCCGTCTATGCAAGCACTGCAGTCAACTGTGTCTACTTGGCCTATCGGCAGCTTTTCTCGTGACTGCATAGCTCTCACGGTAAGTGTCTTTACTGAGTTGGCTAAATAGGCGCTACCTATAGCCAACTGTTCAGTGATCATCTTAGCCGTGATAAGACTGAATGCCTCTTAGAGTCCTGTAACGTCCCTCAGTAATGGTATAGCGCCTGGGCTATCGTTGTGTAAGTAGTAGAGTTTTATCCAGACAAACTTCCGTTTATCCCCGACTCTCAGATAGCTATTCCGGGGGACCCCAATACCTCCCATATGGATTATAGGCACCTAGAGTACCCTCGGAAGTCCATCTGATGTCAATACTAACAACTTGCCCGGGTCGGCCGTCGCCCACCCCTATATATATCCTGCTGACAGTATCTGGTCGGAAGGACGGCAGTTACGTATACGGGGTTACACTGCCACCTTCGTTTTCTCAGTTTTGTTAGGCTTTTCCCAACTGTCACCCTTTCCCACCCGTCGCATGGGGCGAACGTGGGAGCCGTAAGGGGGTGTTGGACGCGCCAAAATCACTCCAACGATCCTGGGGTACTTGTAGTAGTATTTCTCGTCTCGCGTAACTTTAGGGGAGGGTAACTTGAGGTCCGCGATTTCACCCGCGATCCCGAATATAGGGTAACAGGGTCCTATCATGGTGCAATTCGCTGCGGAAGTCTGTGTAACGCCCCTTTGCGTTACCAGAAGGTTTCGCGTAACTGACCTATATGTTACACGCTATTCCACAAGCTAGAAACACCTGGTTACACGAATGTAGCACTTCTAGCGGCGTCTACACTGCTTACCATGTTTTCCTAGGGCTCCCTGTTACCCTGCCTAAGTGGTTACCCTGCCTAACCGAGGAGATGGGTAACCCTCTCTAAAGGGGTACACTGCCTAACCATGCTTCTGGGTTACCCTACTCATGAGGGTTACCCTGCCTGACTGTAGCTCCGGGTTACCCTGTCTAGCGGGGTTACCCTACCTAAGTCTGCACCAAGGTTACCCGGCCTTGCTGGGTTACCCTATCTAACTAGGTACCTAAGTACCCTTTCTTCATGAAAGGTACTTATGGTTGTAATGTCACTTAGCAGGTATCTGGTACCGTTCCTGTCCACGTCCTAGTAGGACCACTGGCTGGGCTGAGGTTCGGTAAGCTATACCAACTGATCTAGGGGTCGTTATACTACTCCCCTCTTCTATAAGTCTGTCCTCAGACTTAGATTTCTTGTGTGGGCTGATTTTTTCCCACTTATCCCCCTTTCAGGTACTTTTCATACACGGTGATCCCTTGGCTTAGCAGGATACCGGTCATGAAAACGCAGCAATGCCTCGCCTGCGGTTCCTTCCAACATCTCAAATGGCTCCCATGAATTTTCTTCACTACCATACCCTTCCCATGACACCAAGTATTATACAAACCGGTGTGGGAATTTTGCTTTCATACTTCCATACCACCGGCTATCTACTATGGCTCTTACTATACAGCTGGGCTCCGAATCAACGATGTCAGGTTCTGGTATGGCTTTAGCAGGTCTGCCTACCAGATCCTCACGGTAAGGTTCCAGAAGTCCCACATTGAAGACCGGATAGATTGTCCATCTTGCAGGCAGCTGTAGCTCATAAGCACGTGTCCCTATTTTCCTCTTAACTCCAAATGGTCCAAATCTCTTGTAGTCTAGTTTCTCCATAGGTCGCTTAGTGCGAATGTTACGTCGGTCCAACATAACACGGTCTGCCTTCTTAGCTCTGCCTTGGACAACATCCTCCATGGTGACATACTCCGGTGATGGAAGACGCTTCTGGTCATGCCATTTCCGCTGTCGTTCCTGAGCCCTTTGGAGTATCTCTCGAATGTCTTGCCATGTACCCTCCCAATCTTAGACGACAAGTTCACTGTTTGGGTATCTACTTTGATGTTCAGACACAGCCCCGGACCAATTTGTCTATGGCACAAACCCGTAGTTCGCCTCGAAGGGTGACACCTTCGACGACTGGGATACTGACGTATTGTATGCGTGCTCCGCTAAGGGTAGTAGTGCAGCCCAATCGTCTTGTTGGTAGGAACAGTAACTTCTTTTATACTGTTCCAAGGTCTGATTAACCCTCTCAGTTTGCCCATCTGTTTCCGGATGGAAAGCCGTAGATAAATTGAGTTTAACTTGTAGTAGATCCATGAGACTCATCCAAAACTTGGATGTGAAACGGGTATCGCGATCAGAAATGATCGATTCTGGGAGCCCATGCAATCGCCAAATCTCCTTCAGAAATATGAGCGCAAGTTCCTTTATGGGCACCTCAGTTGCTAAAGGGATAATGTGAGCCATCTTGGAGAATCTATCCACTATGACCCAAATCTTTGTATATCCCTCTGAGTTTGGTAATGCCACAATGAAGTCTATGGAAATAGCATTCCATGGTCTCATCGGAACTTTAATAGCCTCAAGCAAGCCAAATTTCTTATGCCAAATCATTTTGCTTCTTTGGCATACATCACAGGTCCGAACATATTCCGTGATGTTTTCCTCCATTCTCGGCCAGTAGAAGTTTGCCTTAACTCGTGCTATTGTCTTGTATGTTCCAAAGTATCCAGTGATGCGTGAATCATGTTCTGCTTCCATGATTTTCGCTTAAGCCCCTCGTCTTTTGGAACATACCACCGATTCTTGTAGGTGAGCAAGTCCTTTTCCACATTGAAATGGGCATCCACAGTGTTACTTGTGTTAACCACTGCCTTCAGTACTACCAGGTACGCCTGATCTAGTTTCGCAGCAGCACTCAAGGCTGTCAGAAACCCAGACTGCAAGCGAAACCCTTGACAAGTAAGTAGCATCTGTGGGCGCAGCAGGTCTCGTTCCTGCTGTATGTGCCACTGCCCAGGCCGAAAAAATGTTTGTGGTAGAGGATCACTCCCACTTCCGGGCAGTAGTCCCTGCGCCGCGATAACGCATCTGCCTTCTCATTAAGCCGGCCTTCTCAGTACACCACCTTGAAGTTAAACGGCTGTAGGAATTCAGCCCAGCGGTGTTGCCTCCGGTTTAGGACTTTGGTACTATTAAAGTACTCCAGATTCTTGTGGTCTGTATATACCACAATCTGGTCCTCCACCGAGCGCAACAAATGATCCCATTCCTTGAATGCTGCGACAATCGCCGTCATCTCTTTATCGTGAACATCGTAGTTCACCTTCGCAGGCAGGAACTTCCTACTGTGATAGGCTACTGGGTGCCATTTCTGGTCATCACATAATTGGGATAGCACAGCACCCAATGCGAAATCACTGGCGTCGGTCTTAAACTTAGTGGGACGAGAGCCATCAAAGTGTGTCAGAATGGGACCAGTGGTGAACAAATCTTTTAGATGTTCAAATGACCGCTTACAAGTGGGTGACCAGTCCCACTTTACATCCTTCTTGGTCAGATCCGTTGGAGGTTTGGCCACTTTACTAAACCCGTTGATGAATCGACGATAGAAGTTCGCAAAGCCC
>QFET01004126.1:0-12100 GCA_003316355.1 Tuber calosporum
AAGCCCAGAGCTCTTAAACTGCTCCTCTGGGCCCTTGTGGGAGTTATGTGCCTAACAGTAGATGAAGCTGTAAGTCCAGGTCTGTGTTCAGTAAATCCATGGTAATCCTTTAAATCTGCAGAGAAATCTGTTGGCCAGGGTGGGGTGAAAGTCTGAAGGAGTTTGTGATTGCAGCTTGGTTGTCTGTAAAGATCCAGATGTGCTTGAAAGATAGGCTGGTCCTGCTGGCTTCTGTGAGTGCTCTGGCAATACCTACCAGTTCCCCATCATAAACCTTCATGTCCTTCCCAAGTCCCACTCTCCACCTGCCCACAACCTTCCCATCATGCATCATTACCACTCCTGGTCCTACTGCTCCACTCTGCAGTTCACTGCCATCAGTGTAGAGAATCAGGTTGTCTCTCTTGTTGATCTTGTTGAAAAGGATTTTGTGTTGTCTGGCAGCTGAATCTTTATGCTCAGGGCTGATGGTAATGTGTAATCTGGAATTCTGATTGGGAAGGTTGGTCTGCCATGGAGGTTGAATAAGTGGATTTTGTTGTTCAAGTTGCTTGCCTGCTGGGAGGTAGTTACTTAAGGTGCTCAAAACTCTGATCAGTTGGGTAGGAAACTTAGCTTGTGGAGAATATAAGGTTCTCCAGTCTGGCTTCTCCTTCCCATATGGTTCCAGTTGTGGGTCAAAGGGGGAGTCAAATCTGGGTATATATTTTGAGGATAGTGAACTGTCTGAATCTGAGGAAGTTGGAGAATCTGATCTTGGAGTGCAAGTTTCCTGTATTGTTGAAGGGTATGCGGTGGGTACTCTTTGTCTAACTGGATGAACTGGTAGCATCTGTAATACCCTGTAAGCATATATCTCACATAGTCTGTCAAGTCTTAAGGGAACAGGAAGGGTAGAGGTTTCAATCTCAAGAGCTGCAGTTGGTGAAGTTTTAAAAGCTCCAAGAATTCTCCTATTGGCTTCTTCTTGTAACTTCTCCAACTTGTTAGCCAGTCCAATCTACCCTTTCCACCATATTTCTGCCCCATAGTCAGCAATTGGGATAATGCAAGTGTAGTATAGGTGTGTTAGGCACATAACTCCCACAAGGGCCCAGAGGAGTAGTTTGAGAGCTCTGGGCTTGAAACTCCACAGACTAATACCCCCCTCCGGCCCCGACATTGGCCCCGGACGACAGCAATGGCGGCTTATGCAGTTGCTCACAATCATGGAAAGAAGAAATATTGGGGCACCTCTCGTAACACCGTATACGTCGTCGCCGTCCGTCCGAACGGATCTGTCCGCAGGGTATATAAGAGCCCATCTCTGGCTACACCTGGGAAAAGGAACCAAGCGATTCCGTTAATAACTCGTAGAGTTAGATCCCGTTGAAGTCAAGAGATCAAAACAACCTCCGGAAGCCTAGGAGGGAGTAGTATTCGGCCTATTCCTGCAGAGAAATGTACCGAACCCCAAATGAATGCCTATCATAGGCAAGCAAGCCTATCAGAACATGTTGATAAGGAGAGGCAGTGAAGACGAGAAGGCAATTGGGCCGATCGTGAACACAAGTCATCCTGAAAGCCCACTGCACAGACGGATATCACGGCAAGAAGCGGATTGTGTCGACAACCAAGTTGACCCCTTGGTGTTCTAAGAAACTATTGGCGGTTTCCAAACTGGCGGTAATAGTTATACAGCAGAACGAAGGTAAACATCTCTAACTGAGTGGGCTCACCCACCATCGGAGAAAGGAGAGCTCTGATCACACCATTAGCTGTGCGGGGAAGAGATTTTTTCAGGGTCAAATGGGGTTCGCTCTAGAATTCGAAGTGAGGAATTAGTTAGAAGAAACATCGTTATAGGTAGATTTGAAGTAGTCCGCGAATACTAAGACGCGGGATATAAATATCGGAGTGCCTCCCGAGCTTTACACCTCATCGAGCAATGGAGAAGAGATCTTATCAATATCATACGTTTTTACTCAAAAATCTTTACCTACGACCCTTCCTAGACACTCTCCGTTTACGAAGAATAATTTAAGCCAAGTTTGATTCGTTTGCACTTAGAATCAACTACCCTTAACAGTATATTGATATTTCTCCTAGTTACCAAGGCTCAATACATGACTATCGGCTATCTCGAAGTCATTCCTCTGGAATCATAAAAGCTCCTAGTTGATTCCACACTCCTCGATGAGTCAATTCTTGAACCTCGCCTACCAAACTTTATTACCTCTATCGAAACCACCCTATACGACTCTCTTCCAGGGATCGAATTCCTACCGTACCCCTACGAACCCTCCTGGTTCACCGACCCTAAACTTATACCGACACCGCAAGATTTCTCCGAAATGTACAAAGAACGTCTTAAGGGTAGCCGATTCTAAGGTCTAGCGAATCAGGCTAGGCTTAAGAAATCAAATCGTAGACGGATATTGTCTAGGAAGGCTCAAGATTTCAAGATAGAACGTATGATATTGATAAGATCTCTTCTCCGTTGCTTGATGATGGCTAGAGCTCGGGAGGCACTTCGATATTTATATCCCGCGTCTGAGTGTTCGCGGACTACATCCGTTTTCTATACAACCAAGCATCTACTAACAATTTTGGCAACAAAATCCAACAGCAAACCCCCGTTGACCCTGAAAGTTTTTTCCCCCGCACAGCTAATGGCGTGATCAGAGCTCTTCTTTCTCCGAGGGTGTTTACACCTTGTCGGTAAGAGATAACAGCCGTCGTCCTGCCGTTCAAACTATGGCCGTCCAGTTTGGAACTTGCCAATAGTATCTTAGAACACCAATGGGCCAACTTGGTTATCGACCAATACGGCTTCGTTCCGGTTCACCCGGTCTTGCCGCTGGCTTTCAGGATGACTAGTCTTTGACGATCGGTCCAATACTAATTCGTGCTGGCCTGCCTCTCCTTATCGACATGTTCCGATAGGCTTGCTTGCCTATGATAGGCATTCATTTGGGGTTCAGTACTATTCTCTACGGAATAGCCCAAATACCACTCCCTCCTAGGCTTCCGGACGTTGATTAGATCTCTTGACTTCAGCGGGAGGTAACTCCGCGAGTTCTTGACGAAATCGCTTGGTTCGTTTTCACCGACGTAGCCAGAGATGCCCTCTTATATAGCCGGCGGACAGGATCCGGTCGGACGGAGGGCGACGACGTATACGGGGTTACGAGAAAATTCCCATATTTCTTCTTTCTATGATTGCGTGCAACTGCACAAGGCGCCAGTGCTGTCGTCCGGGGCCAACGTTGGGGCCGGAGGGGGGTATTAGTCTGTGGAATTTCAGGCCCAGAGCTCTCAAGCTGCTCTTCTGGGCCCTCATGGGAGTTATGTGCCTAACACGAGCTCCCTCATCCAAAGGTTCGTCTCGAACCGTTTGGTCTCTTCTCAGGTTACCCTGCCTTCTGTTTTTCCATAACAAACGAAATATATAATACAAAGTATACTTTTTTGAACTCAACTTGGTAGGGTGAAAAACCTAATGCGTTTGCTTGTCCACACTAGGAAAACCTTTCCCATGTTATTCAACATCTGCCCGCTTTAGCATATCTCGATTTTCACTATTAAATTCCTCCACTAAATCCTTTGCCCGCTCTAAATGCTCTGGTGGTTCCCCTGTGTTCTCGTCTTCTGAATACCCTGTCCACTTCACGAAATATCGTAGTACGCGCATTTGTCGATTTCGACCGCGAACCCTTCTAGTGTAAGAGATTATTTCACTCTTCACTATCTTTTCGATTTCCCATTCAAAGTCCGCATCTATTTCTTCCGGCTCTCTGGGTGGTTGTTCCCGGGCCAGTCGTTTCGATATGCGGTATGGTTCCTACTGTGATACATGGAATATCGGATGTATCTTCCATCGTGGCGATATTTCCAATTTGAAAGCGCGTTCTCCTCTCTTTTCCAATACCTTAAAAGGGCCATAGAGTTTGGGACTAAGTTTCTTTGATGGTCGCAAAGTGCGGATATTTCGTGCGTTGAGCAAAACCAGATCCCCGATTTTTATGTCAGGTTGTTGTTTTGCTTTGCGATCGTAATATCTGCTCATGTTTTCCCGTGTTTCCTCTAAGGCCTCTCTGGCTTGTTGATGGATCGTTTGCATCCAGTGGGCATAGATTCCTGATCCAGGATTTTGGGCTTCGCGTTCTTTCATCCATTCTGTTTGTGGGTGGAACCCATAGTTGGCATAAAATGGGGACATGCCATGTGCGTTTGTGACTGAGTTATTGTAGACATGCTCGGCCAACGGCAACAGCTGATATCAGTCGTCCTGATCGTAATTGACAAAGTTTCTTAGGTATCCTTCCAGCACTTGGTTGGTCACTTCAGTTTGTCCGTCAGTTTGCGGATGGTATGCTGTTGACATTTTTCCTTTTATTCCCAGACTTTTGCAAAGCGATTCCCAGAATTCCCCCGAGAAATTTGCGTCCATGTCTGAGATAATTTCTGCCGGAAGTCCATGTAGCTTCCAGACTTCTCTCAGAAATACATTCGCAACATCCTTAGCCGTTGCGTTATTTTCCAACCCTATAAAGTCAGCCATCTTTGTAAATAGATCAACTGTTACCATAATTTGCGTTCTTCCTTGTGATTCTGGTAGTTGTGTGATGAAGTCTGTCGATCTTGATGACCAGGCTCCGAACGGAACTTCTAGGGGCTGCAGTAGACCGAACCGCGCATGTCGTGGGGATTTATTAGGTTGACATTCATCGCATGACCGTACGTAGTCATTTATCCACGCTGTCAGTCCTTTCCAATAAAGGTCCCTGGTAACAATTTCCAGAGTCTTCTCCTGTCCAAAGTGTCCAGCTAACTTGGAGTCGTGGCAGCCTTTGGCTATAGTTGTCTGCAGCTGTTCGTTGTCTGGAATGTATAAGCGATTCTTATAGTATATCAGTCCTTCAGTTACTGCCCAGTGACTTGGTAATGGTTTGCCCTCATTTGTTAACGTTTCCAAATCTTGCTTGCGTTCCTGCCAGTCTTGATCGTCCTATCCTCCCTCTTTGATGGTTATTAATAATGTTTGGTCGTATTTCCTAATATCGACCTTGGATATTATAGAATTAGACATTAGGAGTATTCCTTTTTCTTGTTTTGCTTGAAACTCTGTTTCATCAAGAAACTCATGTTCGGCCTGGTCCGCTTGCAAGTATGCAAATACTACCTGGGTCTTTGTTGCAGGTGATCGTCAGGGTGATACATCCGTGCTTCCAAATCCGCCCTTGCCCCTGACAGTTTCAGCTAGTCTGTCAACTTCTATTGCTTCGGCCATATGTATGTTCTCATTAATCATTTGTGCCATTCGGTCCCCTTTGCGAACCTGGCAATCTTGGTTTCCATGATTCATTATGATAACCTTGACTTCTCCAGTGTAATCAGCGTCGATTACTCCTCCGCTAATGCTGATCCCATATTTGGCGGCCATTCCACTGCGCGGTGCTAAGCGCGCGTATGTTCCCGGTGGCAGTCCAACGGCAATTCCTGTTTCTACCAGCCGTTGCCCTTGGGGTGGAATTATGAAATCCTCGAATGCATACAAGTCGTGTCCGGCGGCTAGTCGGGACCCTTTCGTAGGCATTCGTGCTTTTCGAGTTAGCAACTTTATTCGCAAGGAACCTGTAGTCTCTGAGCCACCTAATTCTTCCTTTCTTTCTGGTTGGCCTAAATGAACCAGTGTGATTTGGAAGTGAGAAGGCTTGAGTATAGATTGTTCGCTATGCGCAGCTCCCTCCTCAGGACAGTACTCCGGCCGTCGGCTCAATGCATCAGGCTTTCCTCCGCGTTTGCCTGGTCGATAGACAATTTTGAAATTGTAGTTCGCCAGTTGTTGAGCCCACCGTATTTGCCGCGGATTCCATACCTTGGTCTTAAGGAAATTTTGCAGGTTTTGGTGATCAGTGTAGACCGTCACCAGTTTTTCTGTCCCCACCAAGTATTGTTTCCACTCTTTGAATGCTTCTAGGATAGCTAGAAGCTCTTTATCATGAATCTCATAATTTCGTTCGGCGGGGCTCAGCTTTCGTGAGTGGAAAGCTACAGGATGTAGCTTTTTGTCCTTAAACTGTGAGAGGACACACCCAAGTGCAAAATCGCTCGCATCGGTTTCCACAATGGTTTCTCTGTCAGGGTAGAAATGACAGAGTATTGGGGCAGAGATGAATCTTCGTTTGAGTTCCTCAAATGCCCCATCTTGTTCTGGTCCCCAGCTGAATTTCCTGGGTTCGCCCTTCAACGTTTCGGTAATTGGTTTGCAGATTTTGGAGAAATCTTTAATGAAACATCGGTAAAAATTGGCAAAGCCAATGAATATTTGCACCACTTTAACAGACCTTGGTGCCTTCCAATTTTTTATGCTCTCGACCTTTCTTTCACTCATGGTGACTCCGTCGATTGCCATAATATAGCCCAAAAACTCCACTGTTTTTACGTGGTAGACCGACTTGGTGGTTGATACCGCTAGATCATATTCTTCCAAGCGAGAGAGTACCTTTTTTACCAGGTCGACGTGCTCTTTCTCTGTCTTGGAATAAATCAGGATGTCGTCTAGGTAGACCACCACTCCATGATCTAAAAGTTCACGTAGAATTTTATTCATCATGGCCTGGAAAATGGATGGCACGTTTACCAGCCCGAATGGCATTACTTTGTATTCAAAGTGGCCGTATCGGGTCCGGAATGCGGTTTTCCACGCATCTCCTTCATTTATCCTTAGGAGATGATAACCATCTTTTAAGTCGAGTTTGGTGAATATTTGGGCCCCAGCCACTCGGTCGCGGAGCTCGCTCATCAGGGGCAGTGGGTATTTGTTGGCCACCGTCAGCTTATTCAACTGTCGGTAGTCCACACAAAGCCTCATTGAACAGTCAGGTTTAGGGACAAATAAAATTGGAGCCCCGGCGGGAGATTTGCTTTCCACGATTTTCCCCTGATCCTGCATTTTCTGCAGGTATTTGATAAGCAAATCCAGCTGGTGGGCTGACATGGGATATATTGGAGCCCAGTGCGGTAGCGCACCGGGTATTAAGTCAATTGTGTGGTCAAACGTTCTTGTTCTGGCTAGTTTCTCTACTGTTTCTGGTGCAAAAACCCTCATGAATTCCTGATATTCCTGAGGTATTTGCAGAATCTCTTTTGGCTCAAGAGCGGGTACCATTTCAATTGTTCCAATGTATCGTGCTTCTGGGTCGTATGCCACGGTTTAGTCCCATACAAATGTCAAGTCTATGCCTTCATCATTAACATGACTTTAGCATTTCTCGTCTTAAAATGTCCATTTTGCGCGTCCTCGATGTGCCTGATAGAATGTTCTGTATGCCACCATCCAAAAGGGATGATAAGGTCATATTTGCCAGCATTGGTAATTTCGCATCAAATGTTAGATCGGTGGTCATTTTCCCAGATCTCCAACAGAATTGGGTGTTTGTAGTGTTTTCCCCCATTGGCTCCTGTGGTTCCTTCAAAGGTGTAAATGTCCAACCTATTTGTACGCGTGTGGTAAGGTAGGCGATGTTTATTTACCAGCTCTTGGTTAATTAGGAATATATTAGACCCCGTGTCTAATAGTACACGAATTTGTACTCGTTCTCCATTTGCTTCGATGGTTGCCCTGCCTTCAGGGCAGGAATAATATGGCGGGGCAGGTGCTTCTGTTTTATTTCTTTTATTCGGGCCGCTAGGGGCCTGTGCAGGTCTTTGGTATGACATTTTCGTTGTTGTGGTAACTTAGGGTGTTTGTTATCATGCCCGCACGGTTTCGGCTATTTAAGCCTCCTCAGACAAACTAAAATCTCTGTCTTTGGTGTACTGGGTAGCCCACTACTAGCGGTCTTTACCCCTTGCCGAAGGGTTTCCCATACACCTGCCGCTTGCTCTACTCAGCCCACGCTTTTGTCTCCCCTGGAGTCGAACTCGTATCGTTTTAACTATCGCAGCGTATTTGGGCTCCGGGGATTCTTCACACATCGCCTCGTTTACCCCATGAGTCTATCGTGCCTATCCCGTCCACAAAGCCGGAGTCCAGGTTCGGGACGGATTTACCCCGCTCCATTTAGAGTTTGAACTAGGTAGCCGTAGTTACTCTTTCTCTTCCACTTCATTTTTCTTGATGTCAGGGATCCAGTTCCGTTTCCCCCACTATTCCGTTGTCCAGCCGACCTGTAATATATTTTGTTCCTGGAAGGCTTCTCACGATCCTGGCTAGACTAATTTCCCCTTGTCATTCTTAAGTAGTCCTTAGTCAGCGCTGGTCTGTCCACTCTTCCTTGGATCTCTTGTAAGGATTTAGGGCTTTAGAAGGATGCGGGTTTAGTTGACCGTCTTCCGTACTGAGGTCCGATATGCATCAAATGTGACGCTCCGCTTTCTTCTTTTTGAGTTTGAGGATCCCGAAGTTAGCCTCGGACTACCACGAGCCGCCGTCCAAGTTAATCGCTTCTTGCTCGCCTTTCATTCTTAGGTCTGCGATACTCCCGTAGGTCAGGATTGCTTTCGTGACTCACGTTTTGGGTTTGAGTTTCCCCTGGAGAAGCGAGGAATACCTGCTAGTAGGACCTTGCAGAGGTCGAGCCCCCTTGTTGTTTTCGATTTCGGTAAGAGGTCCGTGACCGAGTACCCGGTCGCCGTCACTGCCGGTGCCTTGAAACTACTTAAGTTTCGTCCATGTCGTCCAGTTCCCATATTCTGGGCCGGTTGACCTGGTTCACCCGTGGTGCGGGTGTTATTTGCCCCTGGGGCCTGTGTGTAGCCTGGGGTCTTCGAAATGGGGGTCTTTGAGTTCCCCGTTGTTGTCCAATAACGGATACTTGGGCCTGCTTCCGACAGTACTTCCAAGTATGGTTAGCCAATGTGCATCGTGTGCATTGATTGGCTTTTTTCCGATCTTCTATTTTTTCTTTAGGTATTCCTTTATGAGCTTCAATCCTATTTGTGTGCTCAACCTTTCCTTCAGCGGGGGCTTTTTTCCCTTTTTCCGCTTGTTTTTTCAACTTGTAGGCCGCCTTTTCTGCTGCCGTATAGGTTTTGCGTTTTTTATTTCCAGCAGTGGTCTTGCTAGGTTTGGATTACTCCTCCCGTTTTCTTTTTTGCGAGTCACTTTTTCCCTGGTCGTTTTTTCTGAATAGCCCTTGCTGTTCTTTGAACGATTCTTCCGCTTTCGTAACCCTGCGCACTGCCTTGATCCAGTCGCTATCCAAGTCATGATTCTCATGTGATAGCGTACGCAGGGCCTCAATAGGAAGTTGCTGCTGAATTATGGTTCTCCAAGCAATGCCCGGTACTTCTGCCTCGATGTTGTGGTTTTCCATGGTAAGGAGATACTTCTCTATGTCCCCTGTATACCTAACCCTCTCCATCTCGGCTAAGGCTTTCTGTGCCTTATGCAGTACTGAGAATCATTCTGTAACTGCTGCTCGGAACGTAATCCAAAAATCATAACCCTCATGTTTAGGAAATCCGAGGTCCCCGGTCATTTTCTTGCGGTAAGCAATGGCGAAAGGGGCCACCTCGGTTCCTTCCATGGATTCCCAACACATATTTGATGCGTTCTTCATCGTCTTCCCATTGCCATGGGTTTATCCCCAAGTAGTCCTCGCAATTAAGTAACCATACTCGCAGATCCTGAGTAGGTTTGGTTTCAAACGTGGAAGGTGGATCCGCTTGCCGGCGGTTGGTCCTTGACAATGCTTGCCCCAGTCGGTGGACCCATGCGTCTGCTTCGGATTCTACTTTTCGACCCGGTAAGGGTCTTCGTGATGGCTCACCCCCTCGTTTAGAGGGACCACCTTCGTTTTCCGAGCCTGGGTCATCGTCTCCTGGATTGGGTGCATTCGCTGGAGGAGGTGGTGGTGGTGCTTTCCCCCTACCATTGTTTCCATCTCCGCGATCCACTCCCTTTCCTTTATCTCTACGGGGAATAAACCGGAACTCTTCTCTTCCATCAGCCGTTGTCCGTTTCTCCAAACCCGGCTTTTACACCGGCTGTGGTGCCACTGTTTCCCACACACTTGGTGGGTTCCTTGCAACTTGTAGTTGCACTAAATTTTTGTTCATCCGAGTCAACATTCGGTTTAGTTGATCAGATGCGGCATTCTGTCTGGCCACATCGGCCTCTCTCTCTGTCCATTCTTGTTGTAGGCGTTGGTGATGTTCTCGTAACTGCTGACTGGTCCGCTCATGGTCCTTTTGTGCGGCTACTTGTCTTTGCAGGAGCTCGGCTTTTACTTAGCCAAAGCCTGTTCCAGCTGACGATCACGATCCAGCGACTCTTGTCCTGTTGCACCAATGTTAGCATGCAGTTGTGTACTTACCGCTTCATGGTGTGTAGCCCGTTCTTCCTGCGCCCCCAACTTTGCCTCCAACCGTTTGGTGGTTGCATTTTGAAGTGCTGCGGTTTCTGTTGCTAACATTTCAAGTCCCGAATTTACTTGTTTCAACTCTTCACCAATTATTTGTTCCCCACAGGTAATTCGTTCGGCATGGTGCTGGAGTTGGTTTGCCTGATCCTGAGCTTGACTAGATAGTTCACGGTAGGCCAAATGTTGGATATCAACCGATTCCTGAAGGGTACGGTCGAAGTATCCCATTGCCTGGCCGATGCGTTCAGCTAGTCTTTCCATAGCTGGATTCCTGGTGTCGGGGGGACGAGGGGTGCGTGATCGAGTAGCAGGGGCCGATTTTCGGACCCCATTGGCTGTGAAGGGTGGTGGAGTGCCAGAGGTGACCTGGAGCGTCCAGGTGCGTGGTCGCTTCCCACCAGAGAAACTTCATCTATGTCGGACATAGCCTTGTCTGTGTCGACAGTCAATTGTCGAGCCATTGTTGCCTTTTAATGGGAATTGGGGTGTCTGCAAAATCCCCAAATTGAAGGTGTAAAGGAAATATTGGAGGAGAAAGAACTGGAGGTTCCACTTTCCTCACTTTCATATTCGACGAAAGGGTGCCACTGGAAGAGTGGGCGGTAAAATTCTTTATAGATTTCTGCGATATCTTGGGGGGTAGGAACGAGTTTAGGATCGGTGAACCAGGAGGGTTCGTAGGGATATGGTAGGAATTCGATCTCCGGAAGGGAGTCGTACACGAGGGTTTCGATAGAAGTGACAAAGTTTGGTAAACGAGGTTCAAGAATCGACTCGTCAAGAAGGGTGGAAGCAGCTATGAGCTGGTGTGATTCCAGAGGTATGACTTCGAGATATCCGATAGTCATTTATTGAGCCTTAGTAACAAGGAGAAATATCAATATACTGTTAAGGGTAGCTGATTCTAAGGTCAAGCGAATCAGGCTAGGCTTAAGAAATCAAATCGTAGACTGAGATTGTCTAGGAAGGCTCAAGATTTAAAGGTAGAACGTATGATATTGCTAAGATCTCTTCTCCGTTCCTTGATTCTGGCAAAAGCTAGGGAGGCACTTCGATATTTATATCCCGCGTCGGAGTGTTCGCGGACCACGTCCGTTCTCCATACAACCAAGTATCTACTAACAATTTTCACAACAAAATCCAACAGTGAACCCCCTTTGACCCTGAAAGCTTTTTCCCCCGCACAGCTAATGGCGTGATCAGAGCTCTTCTTTCTCCGTGGGTGTTCACACCTTCTCGGTAAGAGATAACAGCCGTCGTCCTGCTGTTCAAACTATGGCCGTCCAGTTTGGAACTTGCTAATAGTTTCTTAGAACACCAAGGGGCCAACTTGGTTGTCGACCATAATGGCTTCGTTCCGGTTCACACGGTCTTGCTGCTGGCTTTCAGGATGACTAGTCTTTGACAATCGGTCCAATACCAATTCGTGCAGGACTGCCTCTCCTTATCGACATGTTCCGATAGGCTTGCTTGCCTATGATAGGCATTCATTTGGGGTTCAGTACTATTCTCTACGGAATAGCCCAAATACCACTCCCTCCTAGGCTTCCGGACGTTGTTTTGGTCTCTTGACTTCAGTGGGAGGTAACTCCGCGGGTTCTTGACGAAATCGCTTGGTTCCTTTTCCCAGACGTAGCCAGAGATGCCCTCCTATCTACCCTGCGGACAGGATCCGGTCGGACCGACGGTGACGACGTATACGGGGTTACGAGAGAGGTTCCAATATTTCTTCTTTCTATGATTGCGAG
>QFET01004129.1:0-13030 GCA_003316355.1 Tuber calosporum
GGGGCAAGATTTGGTGTGTCGTGGCTGTTGCCACACAAAAGGGCGAAGTTTTGTTTGGCCAAAAGGGGCAAGAGTTTCAAGCGGGAGGAAAATAGAGGGCGCGGAGCGTGGTCCTCCACTACGGGGGACTGCTAACTATTTATACACTTTTCCCAGTACTTAGGTTTGCCATATAAAAGAAGTATCCTACGAAACTTCGGCCAAGGGCTAATCAGTGCGAACACTGTTTGACCCTGAAGATGTATGACCCCACTACAGCAAATGATCCCACGGACTATCTATTTATCTGAGGGTGTCAAGCACTCCACCAGTAGATAGCCTTCGATCTCTTTGCCAAATGAACTAAGTTCAAATTGATGCCGCCCATTTGCGAACATCGTATGGAATACCAGGTGATCAATCTGGATGGCCGTCTTTCCTGCATATATGCACTCATGTGCAGATGCATTCGGATTATCAAGAATGCAGAATACATAATAGATCCACTTGGATAAATTACTCTGTCCTCTTTTACCGAGGCTAAGTAGTTCTGGATACGATCCTACTTCTTGCCCGTGTGGGTTGTAGTCAATATAGTCACCTCCCGGCGCTATATACTATCACATCTTTAGACTCGAAAGTCTAGTACCATATCCCATATGTGTAACTTCAGCTCCCCCTTCCTAAGCTTCGTCTCGAAGCAATTCTTCCTTTTAGTACTCCTTCCGGTAGGGTTAAAAAACCTTCTCTGATAACTTGGCCACTGCAGGAAAAACCTTTCCGTAAATACTACCTACCCCAACTTTGGCATTGCCGGATTTTCCCTGTGAAAATCTTCAATCAATTCTTGAGCATGCTATAAGTGCTCTGGTGGTTCCCAGGTGTTCTCATCTTCGGAACATCCTTTCCACTTGACAAAGTATCGAAGTTCTTCGATCGTTCGTGAACGTCCTCTGAATCTTCGCTCAAAAGAGATTATTTCACTCTTGATGATTTTTTCCACTTCCCATTCAAGGTCACCTTCAACTACTTCTGGTGCCAGGGGTGGTTGTTCTCGACCAGGTCGAACTGATTTTCGGTATGGCTCGAGTAGCGATACATGGAATACCGGATGTATTTTCCCTCGCTCTAATATTTCCAATTTGTAGGCAAGGTTTCCTCTTTGCTCTAGGATTTTGAACTAGCCATATAATTTTGGCTCTAACTTCTTGGACGGTCGCTTTGTATGGATATTCCTCGCGTTTAGCTTAACCAAGTCGCCAATTTTAAAGTCTGGTTGACTGCAAGCTTTGCGGTCATAGTACTTGTTCATCCCTTCACGAGTCTTCATAAGGGATTCCTGTGCCTTTTCATGTATCGCTTTCACCCAGTGAGCATACATAGTTCCTCCCGGATTGTGAGCTTCTCGCTCCTTCATCCATTCTCTTTCAGGATGGTAACCATAATTTGCCAAGAAAGGGGTTACTCCATGTGTGCTTGTTACCGAGTTGTTATATGCATACTTGGCTAACAGCAGTAGATGGTTCCAGTCATCCTGATCGTAGTTGACAAATATTCGAAGGTAGCCTCTCAGCACTTGGTTGACTCTTTCCGTTTGTCCATCAGTTTGAGGATGGTATGCCGTAGACATCTTTCTTTTGATGCTTAATGTCTTGGAAAATGATTCTCAAAATCCTCCAGCAAACTTTGCGTCCATGTCGGATATGATTTCTATTGGTAACCCATGAAGTTTCCAAACTTCTTTGATGAATGCTTCAGCAACGTCCTTTGCGGTCGCGTTTTCTTCTAAGCCAATAAAGTGTGCCATTTTGGTGAACCAGTCGACTACAACCATGATCTGGCTGTATCCTGCAGATTTGGGAAGTTGTGAGATAAAATCTACCGAGGTAGATGCCCCAGCAGCTAATGGGACCTGTAGTGGTTGTAACAGCCCATAGCATGCATGTCTTGGTGCCTTAGCCCTTTGGCACTCGGTACAGGATCGTACATAGTCGTTTATCTAGTTCGTAATTCCGTTCGAGTAAAAGTCTCTGGTGATAATTTCCAGAGTCTTTTCTTGGCCAAAATGTCCTGCAATCTTAGACTCGTGACAGCCTTTTGCAATATCTGTCTGCAGAGTTTCGTTTTGTGGAACATATAGGCGTTCTTTATAGAAGAGCATTCCACCCGTTAGGGTCCATTGTTATGGCATTTCTTTGCCATCTTCCCCTAGACGTTCCAGCTCCTGTTTTCTGCTTAGCCAATCTGGATCCTTATTTGCAACTTCCGTTACCCTTTCCAAGAATTTTATATCAAATTTCTTGAGTTTGCACTTTGCAATTATTGCATTGCACATTAAGGTTTATCCCTTAATGCAAATCGGGTGTAAGGTAATATCGGTTGAGTCCAGATATTCGTGCTTTGAGTCAGAATTTATGAAGTATAATTGTGGTTGGGTTTATTCCAACCGTATCCCTGAGCTGCCAAAACCTGGGCTTGCTCGTTCGGTATCCCCTAACTCCATAACTTCATGAAGTTCTTTCTCATCAATCGTTCGATAATCATCTGCGCTATACGGTCCCCGGCATGTACCTGAAAGCATTGTCAGTAGTGTTGACTAGGAGGATCTCAACCTCTCCCCTATAGTCTGTATCCACTACTCCGGCTCCAATGGAAATACCATGCTTGACTGCTAATCCACTACGTGGAGCAATGCGCGCATACATTCCAATTGGTACTCCGATAGCCAATCCAGTCCCAATGAGGTCTTGCCCATTCACAGGAACTATGGTGTTTTCGGTACTGTATAGGTCATAACCGGCGGCTAGCTTGGAACCTTGAGTCGGGATTCTTGCTTCCTGTTGAAGTCTTTTAATCCTTATCATATTGTTCTGTTCCTCTTGAGGCAACCGTTGACTGAGGTGTTCGGAGTTTTCCTTTCCCCATATAACTGAAACAACTAAGTTTCGGTTATTCTGCAGGTTTTCAAAGTGATGAGAGTGAAGTATAGCCTGCTTGGCATGCTCAGCTCCCTCCTCAGGGCGGTACTCTGGCCGCCTGCTTAAAGCATCCGGTTTGCCCCCTCTGGTTCCAGGTCGATAAATGATTTTAAAGTTAAATTCAGTAAGCTTTTGAGCCCAGCGAATTTGTCTTGCTGACCAGGACTTTGTGGGGAGAAAATATTGTAGGTTTTGATGATCGGTGAATATGTTGAACGGTTCATCGGTCCCAGCAAGATAGTGTCGCCATTCTTCCAACGCAACTAATATTGCCAACAATTCTTTGTCATGAATGTCATAATTGCGTTCGGCCAGTGTCAATTTTCAAGAATGGAAAGCAACAGGATGTAGTTTTTTGTCCAAATATTGAGAAAGGACACATCCAAGGGCGTAATCGCCGGCATCTGTTTCCACTACTGTTTCCCTGTCTGGATGGAAATGACATAATATCGGAGCTGTTATGAACCGACGTTTGAGCTCCTCAAACCCTTGCTGTCGCTTTTCACACCAAGAAAAATCCTTCTGGTTACCTTTTAGCAAATCAGTAATTGGCGCGCATAGTGCGGAGAAATTCTTCATGAACCGCCGGTAGAAGTTGGCAAAGCCCATAAATATTTGAATTTCTTTTACCGAGGTGGGTGGTTTCCAGGCCTTGATTGATTCCACCTTTCTGTCGCTCATAGTAACACCATCAACAGCCACAATATTCCCTAGGAATTCTCCTGATGTGACATGGAAGGTGCTTTTCGTAAGCGAGATGGCAATTCTGTATTCTCGCAGTCTTTCTAAGACTTTTCTAACCAATATGACATGATCCTTCTCAGATTTAGAGTATATAAGTATAACATCAATGTATACTACCACTACTTCATCAAGAGTGTCTTTCAAGATCATAGTCATTATTGATTGGAAGGTGGCTGGTGCATTTACCAGACCAAATGGCATGACATTATATTCATATAAGCCGTATCGTGTGCGAAAAGCTGTTTTCCATTTATCGCCTTTTCGTATGCGTTTCAAGTGGTATCCGTCCTTCAGGTCCAACTTGGTGAAAATAGTGGCTCCTTCAACACGGTCGCGTAGTTCCATCATAAGGGGTAGTGGATATTTGTTGTGGATAGTGACCTTGTTTAGTCCTCGGTAGTCAACTACCAACCTAAGACGTCGATCCGGTTTTGGCATCAAAAGTATTGGTGCTACGGCTGGAGATTTGCTGGGGGAAATTTTTCCTTGTCTTAACATATCATCCAGAGATGTTTGCAGTGCTTTTAACTGCTTTTCCGAGATAGAGTATATAGGTCCCCACGGTGGTTGAGAGTTAGGTTTGAGGTCGATAGCATGGGCGAAGGTTTGATGAGATGGTAGTTTCGCTGCTGTTGAAGGACGAAAAAGGTATTTATAATTGTGGTATTCTACTGGTAGAGTATCGAGTATTATCTCTTCCTCGTCATCTACATTCGCAACTCGTACAATGACCACCGCCTCCGGATCTTGTAGAACTCCCTCATCCCATTCGATCGAGATAACTTCATCCTCTGGCAAGAGATGAAGTTGACATTCTGGATCCTCAAAGATGCAGCTTTTCGGGTCATGGAGTCCCTTAATGGGGTGTTCATTATTCCACCATCCGAAAGGTATTATTATTCCGTAGTTTCCCTTAGGTGCGATCTCGCACACAATCTTTGATAAGTGTTTATTCTTTCCAATTTCCAGGTAAAGGGGAAGGGTATAATCCCTTCCCGTAGAGAATTCGTCTCTTGTAAAACCCAAAATGGGTCTAGGATCTTTGCGAGATTCATAAGGAATATTCAATTCCTTGATCAAATTTTCGTGCATGACAAAGATATTAGATTCTGAGTCTAATAGGACTCTGATTAGATATCGTTTCCCGTACACATAGAGATGTGCAGGTCCTGCGGGGCATTGGTAGCGTTTAGGTTCCTTATGGGTAAGCTTTTATCGCTTTTGTGACAATATTATGTCAGTTCGTCCTCGCTTAGAAGACATTATGGGTGTATAGCTTGGGTGTTCGTGACAACGCCAGCATTGTTTCGACCATAGAGGTCTCCTCAGACGAACTAAACAAATAGTCAATGTTTAAGATTCTGGGCGGCCCAGTACAAGCGGTCTTTACCCCCTGCCGAGGGGCTCCCAAAAAATTAAAACCCCTGTCAATAGGGGAGAAACCTGTAAAACGCCATAAAAATGCAATAAGGAAAAATTATACTTCCCTTACTTTGTAGCAAGAAAATTGCCTAAAGTGGTAATATGTTTGGAAATAAAATATTATTTCCAAGAGGAGCGCCAAATTCCGAGAATGGTAACCATTTCCGAATTTGGACTAGCCTGTCCCAAAAGGGAATGTGTTGTTTGTCTTTTTGCGCTATAAATATTGTCCCAAAATACCATTTTTTGAGTTGTCCATTCGTAGCTTAGTTGGTGGAGTCTTGCCTTGGCCGGGCGGACTCTTCACTAAGGTCATGCGTTCAAGCCTCTCTGATGTTTGAGTAATTGAGTACCAGGTTCTACTGTCAGTTGAGTGGTGGAGCAGCTAGGCTGCCCATAAACCACTCTTCAACCAAAAAAATAAAAATAAAAATATATGATGAAAATTTATTTTCATCATATCTTACAAATTTTCGAACTTCGGGGGCTCAAAATACTGGTACTGCGGATGGGGGTAGGATGGTGGGCCAACCTGGCGTTTTGCCAAATATTTCCACAAAGTTGCAATCCTTCTTCTCCCCAGCCTAGGGGGATCCCCTTTTTTGATTCCAGTTACTAGTTTCCTAGTACCCCGACTACCCAAGGGCTGTCGCTGTTGGTGCCATTAGGACATATCCGTGTCCGATAATTCCCATAACTGAGGTGCTGCTTCACTCTGTATGTGATTGACCTTTGGTTGCAACGTTGCGATCGGTGGTTTGCGCAGGAATTTTGGGCTTTCCTTAGTTACCGGTTTAGCGAAGGTCCTTGCAACCACAATATCCTTCCTGCATTTTCTCCAGGTGTGGTTGCTAAGGCCACAATGAGTGCAACCCTTGCCTTCCTTTCGCTTATCCACAACTTCTTGAGGGATTCCGTTATGAGCTTTCTTCCAGTCCGTGTGCTTATCAATGTTTTGGCTTCCCACTTTCTTTTCGGATGGGTTTGCCTTAATCATTTTCCATTTGTGATCCTTGAATCCACCGGAGCCTTGCTTAGCATAGACACCTTTATTGGTATCATCACGTTTCCTTTTCGTGAGATATGCATTGATTGAGGGTTCGCCTTTGGATAGTTTCCGCCGTTCAAGGAATTCTTCTTCTTATCTACCAACTGCCCGTATGGTGTCCATCCATTCGTCATCAGAGGAGAATTTCAAATGCGATAACCGTCGCAGAATTTCCTCTTGAAGTTTGCTTTCCACTCGTACCCTCCAACTAATTCCAGTAAGGCCGGCTTTGATGTTGAGGTTTTCGAGGAGAAGAAGATAAGTGTCTATTTTTCCCTTATGACTACCTTAGTCATTTCTTCTAGGGCTAGTCGCTCCTCTTCGATGCGGATGTATCGCTTGGTAATTTCTTGTCGAAAGTGGTCCCATGTGGAATAGTCCAGGTCCTGAGTATATCCACCTAATCCACCCATCACCTTCCTGTATTTCTCCGAGAAGGGTGCCACTTTATTCCCCTTTGTTTTCCCCAAGGCAAAAACTATTCGGTAAGCATGATTTTCCCACTGTTTAGGATTTCGATCGAAATAGTCTTCACAGGCTGTCAACGAATTTTGTATGTCTTGGTTTTCATTTCCTTCAAAGAAGTAAGGTGGTTCCGCTATTAGCTTAGCTGGTCGGGAGAGTCCACCAATACGTTCTAAGAAAGCCATGGTTATCCTGTCCTCAGGTACATTGTTTCTGGGAATAGATGGTAAACGGGGATCGCGTTCCGGCCTGCTGCCCTTTCTGTCCCGACCATCCTCTCCATTACTATCGGACCCGTCATCATCATCTGAGTCAGGGGAATCACCAAGGTTACCTGGTGGTGGTGGCAGTGGTAGGTTATTTCCTCCACGGTCGACTCCTTTTCCTTTATCCTTTCTTGGAGTTAACACAGATTCCTTTGTAGGAATAGTACCTTCTATGGGTACTATTGATTGTCTTCGGTTGGACGGTCCTGGGTCACCATCACTTGGTCCATGCTGTATTGGTGCAGGAGTCCTTTCCGCCAACTGAAGTACCAGAGCATCCAGGTGGGCCTTCATACCTGCGCTCTGTTCTCGTTGCTATTGAGCAGCAATTTCGCGTTGCTCATTCATCCTTCTGGTCCATTCCTGTTCCTGTTGATTCAACTTGGTATTAAGTTCCATAAGTGCCTTTTCCAAGATTCGGTCCCTTGTTTCAGAGACATGGGCCTGTTGCTCTTGTTGAGCCTGTTGACGTAGGAACTCTTCTTGAACCTAGGCACGTAACCTTTGCTGCTCCCATTCGGTATCGCCACTCAATTGTTCCAATGCACGGCGACCTTCCTGTATCTCAGCCTCATTGATAACCTCACCTCTGGCCATACGGCTCTGCAGCAACTCTAGCATTGTAAAACCCTGTCTGGCCTCCTGTGATAGTGCTGAGATCACAATATGATTCTCATCTGCACTTTCTTTCAAGGATCTGTCCATGTGGCGTAATGAATAGACCACATTTTGCTGGAAGTTATCTTGCATATTGACAGGCTTCTTGGTACGCGCGGCTCGTTTCTGAACTCTTGATGGTGGACGACCTATATGCGTAATGGGAGAGCTGGTCCAGCTTCGGGACGGAATTAGAGATGCCGAAGGGGTAGATTCTGTATCATCCTCTTCGATCATCCGATCTGGTCCCAAAGGACTAGGAATAGGTGTGTCATCTCGTGCCATAGCCATGGTTCGCTTAGGCTCCAAGATGTCTTTCTAAACAATGTTTTAGTGAACCGTATAGTACAACTATTTCAAATAGCGGTATTTGGGCAAGGTCAGCAGTAAGTAACTTTACCAAAAATGGGAAGGTAGATTATTGTTTTCGTTTTGTGAAAGCAGTTATACGTCATCTATCTTGTTGATAGATATGTTCCGTATATGTTCGCTGTATGCGCGCAAGTTGTCGTTGTGCGACTGCGTGGAGGTCCAGTGCATACTATGCGCAACAGATAGGAAATACGTTGTCAAAGTTGAGAGGTCGACAGTGTCCACAATGTTGGCACTGATAAAATCTTTGTGCGTCGAAGTATTCTCTAGGCATGAGAGAATATTAAGGTGCTTTGGTGACAGCAGATTAACAATATAGTGTTACGTGGTAGCCAATTCAGTACTGTTGAATTGTCTAGGCCGTGCTCGTTTCGAGAAAATCGGAGAACTGTAAGGAAGCTTGGTAATAGTTTGGATAAAAGATAAAAGATTCTCGGAGGTTTTATTACTTGATAAACTGATAACTTGATATATTGTTAAGGTTTCTTCTCCGTTGCTTGATGATCCCTTAACTACGTGGGACTGCTAACTATTTATACACTTTTCCCAGTACTTAGGTTGGCCATATAAAAGAAGTATCCTTTGAAACTTCGGCCATGGTCTAATCAGTGCGAACACTGTTTGACCCTGAAGATGAATGACCCCACTACAGCAAATGATCCCCCGGACTATCTATTTATCTGAGGGTGTCAAGCACTCCACCAATAGATAGCCTTCGATCTCTTTGCCAAATGAACTAAGTTCAAATTGATGCCGCCCATTTGCGAACATCATACGGAATACCAGGTGATCAGTCTGGATGGCCGTCTTTCCTGCATATATGCACTCATGTGCAGATGCATTCGGATTATCAAGAATGCAGAATACGTAATAGATCCACTTGGATAAATTACTCTGTCATCTTTTACCGAGGCTGAGTAGTTCTGGATACGATCCTACTTCTTGCCTGTGTGGGTTGTAGTGAATATAGTCACCTCCCGGCGCTATATACCATCACATCTTTAGACTCGAAAGTCTAGTACCATATCCCATATGTGTAACACATACTCGCATAACCTGCCCTTAGCCCTAGTGCTTGCAAACAGTTAACGGGATATAAGGGCCGCCGCCTGCCCCTTTCCTGGAGGCCTTAGACAGACATTTATTCTGCCCCCATCACCTGCTCTTCATTCGCCCAGCTTTGAGTACGAGGAGGCCTTGTTTGATGCAAGGCCTGAGTGAGAGTTAAGGGTGAAGGCTTTCTCACATCTCCCATTCTCGGGGGTGTGCAGTAATTTTGCAAACACCAAGTAACCATTGCCAAAGGTTGTAATTTTTGTAAAAATACTATAAATCAACTCCCCTGCCTAGGGTATCCCAATTTCGATTTCGGTCACTAGTTATTTAGTGCCCGGAATACACAATCACTGTCACAGTTAGTGCCATTAGGACATTGCAGTGTCAAATAGTTTCCAAAAATGAGGTGCTGGTTCCCTCTCTTTGTAGTTAACCTGTAGTCATGATGCTAGCACAGTCATAGCCGCTATCTATACCCTTTTTGTAATTTTTCGTTTGTCCTTTATTGTTTGCTTAGTAACACCTCTTGCAACTACAGCTTATTTCCTATATATTTACCATGAACAGTGAGAAAGACTGTAAGGTGTGTTCCTTTTTTTGCTATTCACTTATCGACCATATCTTGCAGGATTCCATTATGAGCCTTTTTCTAGTTAGTATGCTCATCCTTGTTATAGTTGCTTCCTTTCTCTTCTGATTGTTTTGCCCTAACTGCCTTCCTTTATAAATGAGAGTTTTTTAGTTTCTAGTTGGTATAAACTTGTTTGTTGTTCACCCCTTTATTTGTATTTGGGTTTTAGTTTTGATGATCCACTGGTCCAGGGTTCTCTATTGAATAGTTTGTCCTGTTCCAGAGATTCCTCATCTTGTCTGCCAACTTCCTATATGGTTTCTATCCATTCCTCATCAGAGTAGAATTTCAGATCTGTTCACTGTTGCAGAATATCTTCTGGAAGTTTACTTTCTACTTGTAGCCTCCAACTGATTTATGTAAGTCTGGCCTTGATGTTAAGCTTTTCGAGGAGAAGAAGATAAGGGTCTATTTTTCCCTTAAAGATTCCCTTAGTCATTTCTTCAACCAGTCGTCGTTCTTTCTCAATCCTAATGTATTGCTACATAATATCTTGTTAAAACCGATCTCTTGTAGCCTAGTTTATGTCTTGAGTATATTCACCTAATCCACCCATAACCTTCCTGAATTTCTCCGAGAAGACTGCAACTTTGTTCCCCTTTGTTTTGCCCAAAGCAAAGACTCTTCAGTGTGGATCATTTTCCCTTTGTGTAGGATTGAAATCAAAGTTATATTCCCAGACTATCAACTGATTTTGAACATCCTAATTGTTATTTCTTTCAAAGAAGTAGAGAGGTTCCGCTAATAGCTGTTCTTGTTGGGGAAGTCAACTAATATGTTCAAAAAGAGCCAAAGTAAACCTGTCCTAATGTACATCATTTTTAGGAATTTATGGTAAACAGGGAGTGTGTTCCAGCCTGCCCACATTTCTGCCCTATCTATCCTCTCTGTCACTATCGGACCTATTATCATCATCTGGTTCAGAGTTATCACCAATGTTAACTGGTAGTGGTTGCGGTGTTAGGTTGTTTCCTCTACAGTCAAATCCTTTTCCTTTATCCTTCTTTGAAGTTGACGCTGATTCCTTATCTAGGAATATGTTACGGGGTATCCAATTCGGTACTGTTGAAATGACTAGGCCGTGCTCGTATCGAGAAAATAGGAGAACTGTCAGGAAAGCTCGTTAAAAAGTAGGATAAAAGATAAAAGGGTTCTCGAAGGCTATATAAGTTGGAAACTTGATATATAGTTAAGGTCTCTTCTACATTACTTCATGATCCCTTAACTATGGGGTTGATTGAATTTTTTTTTTTTTTGATTATCTCATATATTCGCTGTTAACGTACAGGAACCTGCATGGAGCGCTAGCTATGGTATAAACGAAACGTTGATTCCAAACGTGCAAAACAAAAGAAATAACCGAACAAGTTCTCCCCTAGTGATGACCATACCGTCACCGCGCCCAGCAATGGCGTCTAATTCAAAAAGTATAGAATGAAATGACCCCAAAAGAAATCATAACCGAAAGGAAGGATATAAGTATAAAAGGAAAGTCAAACCGCACAGTCTGAGTCATAGACGGGGGAGGAGGAGGCTGCAGTAGCAAAAACTGCTGGCATGGTGGGCAGGAAGTTGGTGCGAGTGGCGCGGATGTATGAGGCAAGACCAAGGATCATGTCAAGGTCGGCCCAAAGTGGCGAGCCACGATCCATCGTAGACAGCTTTGGAAGGTAAAGCTGGCGTTCTCGGCACTTGGAGGGGCAGTGGAGTATTGCATACTCAAAGGTTTCGTCCCCTGAGTCGCAGGAAAGGCAGGTGGGAGAGCGATCGGCATCATTGCAAGAGGGTTGCGCGGCAAGATAGCTCTTGCCAGCGCACATTTGGTAGATTCGCCCAGCTGTGAAGCGGTCAAGGCCCATGAAGGGATGTGGGTGTAGGGACGGCTTGTACTGGTAGTAAGGAGGGGGTGGGGACAGGAGTGTCCAATCAGTGAGGAGGTCCTTTCTGCACTCCTCCTTCATCAATTTGTAGGAGACAGCGCCTGGGATCGGAGGAGGGGGGGCTAAGATAGTGCCCGGCAGAAGGTGTGAGTTTATCTGAGGGAGTTTGAGCCCGTCCGCTGCCACCTTGACCAAGAGGTAGCACATTGCATCGATTGGTAGGTGAGAGCGGACAGAGGGTATGGGCCTTGGTTGGTTCCAGCGGAGGGGGATGTAGTTGGCCTTAAGGCCACGAAGGAGGTGGCGGGAGGAGTCCCTTGCCCTAAAATTGGAGTAGGTAGGAAATGATGGGGGCAACCGGGCTACTGCTTGGTTGATCTCGGAGAGGGGAACTGGCCAATCTTAGTGCCGCCATCCTCCGGCGATGGGGGAGGAGCGAGTTAAGAGGGGGGAGGCAAGCCTCGCAGGGAAGGAGAGATACAGGAGTTGATGAGAAGCAGTTAGTGACCCATCATTGGACCTTGCTCCAAAAGACCTCCATCTTACCCATCATCGCAGCGTTGGGGACGAGGAGGTCAGCTCCGTAGGTGAGGATCGGTAGCAGCAGGCCCATGGCGAGTCTACGGTTCAGGTAAGGTACTATGCCTATGCCAGGAGGGGAGAGTTGCCTGATGAGGCTAAAGGCCCCCTGAGCGAGGGCTAGTCTCTTGATGAAGTGGGTGGAGGTTTCTATCGAGGGTGAGAACCAGTATCCAAGCCAGCGGACTGTGGAAGAGGGGTGAAAGAGACTTCCATCGAGAGAAACTGGGGCCAGTGAGGGGGGAGAGCGATCCCTTGGAGATCTCCAGTGGATGAGTTCGGTTTTGGGGATAGAGAAAGAGACTCCAAGTGGGGTGGCCTTCCTGCAGAGGCGGGTGTAGTAATGTTGAAGAAGCTGTGTGTTCCTCCAGTATGACCCAGACCCAACCGTGACAGTAAAATCATCTACATAAGAAAACATAATCCCCTTTGGGATAGACAAGTGCAGGGAAGAAACGTAAATTAAAAATAACAAAGGAGAGATAGGAGAGCCCTGGGGGGCACCCACTTGAACAGGTAAGAAAATATTAGGGGAGCCTTGAAAAATCAAGCGGCATTTGCGGTCAGTCAAAAAGGAACGAACCCTAGAAACCATATAAGGAGAGACGCCTTTGGCGCGAAGTAGGGAGGATGAACAGGTAGAGGAAATATTATCAAAGCCGCCTTTGATATCAAGGAGGAGGGTAGAGGTTTTGAGGCCAGCACGTTGCAGTAGGCGGACCTCATGAGTGAGGGCAGCATATGCGTCAAAGGTGCTGAGGCCGGGGAGCGAGCCACCTTGGTTTGGGAGGATGAGGCCAACGGTGCGGTCCATTAGCGAAAGGCGCGTTGCCATTATCCTTTCCAGAATCTTGGAAATTGTTTCCAGGAGGACAATGACTCGGAAGGAAGAATGGGAGTTATAATCAGATTTGCCAGGCTTGGAGAGGACAATGCCATTGGCTCTTTTGAGG
>QFET01004131.1:0-19460 GCA_003316355.1 Tuber calosporum
ATTGGCTTCGCCAATTTCTACAGGCGGTTTATCAAAGATTTCTCCAAAATCTGCAAACCAATAACTAAAACGTTGAAGGGTGACCCTAAAGCATTTAACTGGGGCCCTGAACAGGAGGCAGCTTTCGTAGAACTCAAACAGAGTTTCACGACTGCCCCCATACTATGCCACTTTTACCCGGAAAGGGAAACAGTTGTAGAGACAGATGCTAGCGACTTTGCGTTAGGCTGTGTTTTGTCCCAATTCAAGGACAAAAAACTACACCAGGTCGCTTTCCACTCAAGGAAGCTAAGTCCCGACGAAAGAAATTACGAAATCCACGACAAAGAACTGCTAGCCATATTAGAGGCTTTTAAAGAATGGAAGCAGTATCTACTGGGAACGGAAAAACTGGTAACCGTGTATACGGATCACCAAAATTTACAAAATTTCCTGACCACAAAAGTCTGGAACCAAGGCAAATTCGGTGGGCACAGCAACTGGCAAACTACAATTTTAAGATTGTTTACCGCCCAGGAAAGCGAGGAGGAAAGCCAGACGCACTAAGCCGACAACCGGAGTACCGTCCGGAGGTGGGAGCTGCGCATAGCGAAGAGTCAATACTCAAGCCTACACATTTTCAAATTTCTCTGGTATACATGAATGAACCTGAAGAAATAACACGAATGGCTACCGATCCAAGTACAAACAACCTGAGGATCAAACTACTGTCCAAACGAGCCAAGATACCAACTAAAGGATCACGAATTGCAGCCGGACACGACCTTTACGCAATCAACGAGTTCATAATACCCACAAGAAACCAGGTTCTGGTTGAAACGGGAATTGCAGTAGGGTTACCCTCAGGCACTTATGCTCGCATAGCACCCAGAAGTGGTCTAGCAGCAAAACATGGAATTGGAATTGGAGGCGGCGTAATAGATGCGGACTACACTGGAGAGGTGAAAATCATTATGAGAAACCATAGCGACGTAGATTGCCAAGTGCGCGAGGGAGATAAAATAGCGCAATTGGTTATAGAAAATATAGATACCTCGGAAGCAATGGAAGTCAAGAACCTAGCACCGACAGAACGTGGTAGTGCCGGTTTCGGCAGCTCAGACCCCTCCCCGCGTAGGAGCAGAGCGGAACAGACGTTAATAGTTGTGGCACACCTACAGGCCGACCATAAAGAAAATGAGTATTTTGACACACAGGACTGTGGAGAAAAATCCAAAATTGGGCAGACAACTTGCATGATGTCTAACGCCATAATATCAAAAGCAGATATAAGGATATATGACCAGCAATTATTGGCAAATATCAAGCAAGCGGCCATAGGGGACCCAGACTGGCAGCAGCGCAAGAGCGAGCTGGAAGAATTGAAGAAGGGAGGAAAACCATTGCCCGCCAACTGGACGGTAGTAGAAGGACTACTGTACTACAAGAACCGTTTATATATCCCAGCAAACGAAGCGTTACAGACAACGATTGCCCAAGGATGTCATGACTCCTAGGTGGCAGGACATTTTGGTCAAGAAAAAACCTAGGAGATCACATCACGAGACTTCTATTTGAAAGGCATTGCCAACTGGATGAATGATTACGTCCGCTCATGTGACGAATGCCAACTCAATAAGTCCCCGCGGCATGCGAGGTATGCTCTTTTACAACCCTTGGAAGTGCCATATGCAGCATGGTCATCCATTTCCACCGACTTTATAACACAACTACCAGAGTCGCAAGGACGAACGCAAATAATGGTAGTTGTGGATCGGTTTACAAAGATGGCACATTTCATTGGTCTGGAAGGAAATGCAACGGCAAAGGATATAGCAAATGTATTCTTAAGAGATGTCTGGAAGCTACATGGGCTTCCCTCAGAAATCGTTTCCGATATGTATGCAAAGTTCTCCGGAGAATTTTGGGAATCACTTTGCAAAAGTCTCGGAATAAAACGAAAAATGTCAACAGCCTACCATCCTCAAACTGATGGACAAACCGAAAGAACCAACCAAGTGCTGGAAGGTTACTTAAGGAACTTTGTCAATTTCGATCAAAAAGACTGGTATCAGTTGTTGCCATTAGCGGAGCATGCCTACAATAATTCGGCAACAAACGCACATGGACTTTCCCTGTTCTCTGCCACCTATTGTTTCCACCCGCAGACTGAATGGATAAAGGAACGAGAAGCCCGAAATCAAGGAGCCCAATTATATGCTCACTGGATGATGACAATACACCAACAGGCCAAAGAAGCGTTAGAACAAACCCGTGAAAATATGAAGAAATATTATGATCGAAAGGCAAAAGAACAATCTAACATCAAACCGGGAGATCAGGTTATGCTCTAGGCAAAGAACATCAGAACAAAGCGACCATCGAAAATGCTTATTCCGAAGTTCTATGGCCCGTTCAAAGTATTGGAGAAAAGAGTAGACCGCGCCTTCAAACTGGAAATATCACCGTGATGGAAAATCCATCCGATATTCCATGTATCCCTGTTGGAACCAAACCGCACCTCCTCCAGGCCATAGAGGGAACAACCACCCAGAGAGGCGGAAGAGATTGACGCAGACTTGGAATGGGAAGTAGAACGTATTGTGAAGAGTTAAATAATCTCTTACACAAGACGGGTGCATGGACGGAATAAACAAATTCGTGAAATACGATATTTTGTTAAGTGGGCTAGGTGCTCAGAGGATGAAAATAGCTGGGAGCCACTAGAGCATTTAGAGCATGCTAAAGAATTGGTGGCGGAGTTTCATAGGGAAAATCCGGAAATGCCATCCAGGGCAGAAGTTGAATCCTAGGAAAAGGTTTTCCTGGCGTGGACAAGCAACCGCGGCAGGTTTTTCACCCTACCCTATCGAGTTCATAATGGATCTATGTATTATAATAGTATTTACTTGGTTGTAAGAGGGGGAAATTCGGACCCAGAGGTATTCGAGGCGAAACCTCGGAGAAGGGAGCTTGTGTTAGGCACATAACTCCCACAAGGGCCCAGAGGAGCAGTTTGAGAGCTCTGGGCTTGAAACTCCACAGACTAATACCCCCCTCCGGCCCCGACGTTGGCCCCGGACGACAGCACTGGCGCCTTTGGCAGTTGATCACAATCATAGAAAGAAGAAATATTGGAGCACCTCTCGTAACACCGTATACGTCGTCGCCGTCCGTCCAACCGGACTCTGTCCGCAGTGTCTACAAGAGGGCATCTCTGGCTACGACTGGGAAAAAGAACCAAGCGATTTCGTTAAGAACTCGCGGAGTTACATCCCGTTGAAGTCAAGGGACCAAAACAACGTCCGGAAGCCTAGAAGGGAGTGGTATTCGGCCTATTACGCAGAGAATAGTACCGAACCCCAAATGAATGCCTATCATAGGCAAGCAAGCCTATCGGAACAGGTTGATAAGGAGAGGCAGTGGAAACGAGAAGGCAATTGGGCCGATCGTGAACACAAGTCATCCTGAAAGCCCCCTGCAGAGCCGGATATCACGGCACGAAGCGGATTGGGTCGACACCCAAGTTGGCCCCTTGGTGTTCTAAGAAACTATTGGCAGATTCCAAACTGGACGGTCATAGTTTATACAGCAGAGCGAAGGTAAACATCTCTCACCGAGTGGGCCCACCCACCATCGGAGAAAGGAGAGCTCTGATCACACCATTAGATGTGGGGGGAAGAGATTTTTCAGGGTCAAAGGGGGTTCGCTCTAGAATTCGAAGTGAGGAATTAGTTAGAAGATATATGGTTATAGGTAGATTTGATGTAGTCCGCGAACACTCAGACGCGGGATATAAATATCGAAGTGCCTCCCGAGCTTTACACCTCATCAAGCAACGGAGAAGAGATCTTATCAATATCATAAGTTTTACTCAAAAATCTTTACCAACGAGCCTTCCTAGACAATCTCCGTTTACGAAGAAACATTTAAGCCTAGTTTGATTCGCTTGGCCTTACAATCAGCTACCCTTAACACCAAGAACACAACCACTGACCTCAACACCAAACCTGACCGTACAAATATTATTGAGAGAGATGGCACAGCACTAACTAAAGTGACCAACGGACTTACCATTCGTGATACAGTCAACTCTGTTATCAAGAAACAACTTTTTTCCAACATTAAGTTGACCCCCAACCACCATGTTCACCTGATAACTAAGGACAATATTCCTTCCTCTACTGTCATCAGGAACCACCCCTTTGCCATTGCGGAAGCTATCAGAGCCACTATCCCAGCTACCAGTAGCCTTAGAAAGGATGAGATCAGGCAGAAGGTTATTATCCTCAGCATATCTACCACCTCTACCTTTACTACTGTACAAGCTGAGATTGAATCTGTCAATCCATGCACCCATCTGCCACCCCCACCTAGATTGCTCACTACAGAAGCCCACCGTCTGACCAAAGCAGCATCAGGTATGGTCCTCACTATTGCCAGCAAAGAAGCTATAGATAAAGCCCTCAATATAGGCCTTGCTTTCTTTGGAAAAAGGTTCAAGGTGTATAGCTACCTGCCTCTGGTTCTGACACTCAATGCTCCAGATGTCTGAGATTTGGACACCATCCATCCTAGTGCACCTGAACCCTACACTACGGCATCTGTTCCTTGGAACACCTTTTTCACCTCCACACCTGTGGCAGATCTGACTGCCCTACCAAGGGTAAGCCATGCCTTCATACCATCATCAAATGTCTCGACTGCGGCAAGAACTCCTGGCTACTTCCAAGGAGTATCTCACTTACCTACACGCTCACCAAGAAGCCACTGAGAGAAGGAACAGGGCTACTTAAGTTTTGTACTGTTATTTCATTATATTTTTAGGCTTAAGGCAGATAAAAGGATTTCATTTGTTAAGGGGTTGTTAGTGTTCATGACAGGGGTCTACTGAGAAGCTGCACTAAACATATATGAGACCTTGGCATTGACCTAGTGCAGGAGGTGCCCCTTATATGTATGTTAATTACCGCTTCATAGCCTCTGGCTCTTCAAGCGGAATGAGATATAATAATAATATATAATGCTTCTTGCCAGCTTATCTGGCCTTGCAGTGGACTTTCCGGTAGACTAGTATTCACAATCGGTCCAATACCAACTCGTCTTCACTTCCTCTTCTAATCAACTTGTTCTGGTAGGTCCATTGACCTAGTAGGTATCATATGAGGTATCAGTGTACTCTCTGTATATGTCAGTATAGCCTACTTCGATTGTTCATTCCTACCCTGTAGGACTACCCAGGCTCTACTAATTGCAACAGGGTGTAACTCTGCAAGCTCTTTACAGAAACTCTTTGTTATACCTCCGAGATATAGCCAGGGATGTACTCCTATATACCCTGCGACCAGAATCCAGTCGGTTGGACGGCGACTACGTATTCAGAGTTACAAATAGTACTCTTATTACTCATTTTTTCTTTACAAACGAGCAAACGCACAATGTGGTTGTGTCAACTCCCAGGGGAAACACTGGTGCCATAGAAGTATGATTGTTTCTAGAGGTTTAGACTTATGCTGTTTCACTTCCTTGGTGTCATATAGTCCTCTGGGGAGTCATTTTTGCCTAATATGAGCTCCCTTGTCTGCATGGTCGTCTTCATTGGCTTTTGGCAAGGTTACCCTCTCTTATCAAAACTAAAAAAGTAAACATTAGAAACCAAAATAGATGTCCTTTTGAACTTGGCCTGGTATGATAAAAAAACTGACACATTTGCTTAGACAGGCCAGGAAAACCTTTTCCTTGTCTTTCAATATCAGCCCGTTTAGGCATATCTGGATTCTCCCTATGAGAGTTTCGACCAATACCTACGCATTCTCTATATTGTCTGGTGGTTCCCAAGTATTTCCTCTTCGGAACACCAAGTACACTTAACAAAATAACGTAACTCCCGTATTTGTAAGTTCCGACTAGGTACCTTCCTGGTATAAGAGATTAGTTCTCTCTTCATAATTGTTTTGATCTTCCATTCAAGATCAAAACCTGTTTACTCATGCTCCCGTTGATGTTGCTCTCTTCCTGGTCTGTTGAAGGTCTGATAGGATTACAACAAGGATACATAACATATTGGATGAATTATCCATCTGGGAAATATTTCTAGCTTGTAGACCAGTTCTCCACGTTTTTCCAATACCTTAAACATAGTGTAGAACTTTGGCCTAATGTTGTTCGAAGGTTGTTTAGTGTGAATAATTTTTATATTTAGCATGACCTGGTCCCCGACATTGATATCAAGTTACTAATTAGCCTTACAGTCCTAATATTTACTCATATAATCCTGTGTTTGTTCTATTGCTTGTTGGGCCAGTTGGTGTATTGTTTGAATCTAGTGGACATAAGATTGGGTGCTTGGATTTTGGGCATCACATTCTTTCATCTACACTGTTTGTGGATAGAACCCATAGTAGGGATAAAATAGTGACATGCTATAAGCATTTGTTACCATCCTCCGTCACCTCTACACACCTGGCGATTGAAATCTCAATACAACCAGAAATCATCACCACTTTCGTTTCGACTCCTCCTCACCCTTTGGCCATGCCAGGGGGTGGGGATCTGTCTTGATGATTCCCACCTCTCCATGCTCATTAGGGTCTACCCCTTTGAGTCTCATCTCTCCTCTTCTGCCATCTTTGTTGATGGTTCCTCTCCTTTCCCCGCTTTTGTTTTGCCTCGCTTAGCTTTTTTTGCTCTAACTCGCATAACATTTGCATGGTCGGGAATTCCCTCTGGCCTCCCTATACCGCTGGGAGACAGAGTTGCAGTATGGGAAAACCTTCTACAGGCCTACAGTTGCTTTGGCACTCTGTTGGTCGATTCCCCCACTCTCACTTTGATGAGAACTGCCTAGATGGCCACGCACACGATTCCGTCGGTCCTTGGGTCTACCCCTCCTCCATCCTCACCTCCAGACAGTTGATCAGCTGGTACCCTACTGCTTACCTAGTTGGCACCTTACTGCCCCCCCTAAGCTGGTACCTTACTACCACCCCCAGGCTGACACTCTGTCCTCTGGTCTCAGCACTGGGCCCTGCCACAAGCTGGCCTCGCATCTTTAGGTTCCTCTTCTGAGGGGGCCCCTTTCCACCCTTGGTGCCAGGCTATATGCCCACAGGAATGTCTTCCTACTTTGTGCCCTTGCCGGCTTATTATGGGAGATGGAACTACGTGTGTCTGGTACCTAGGCCTTTGGTTTGACTTCTGTCTTAGGTGTTGGGGATTTCTTGTTTTGCATTCTCTTTTGTTGCATTTGGCTGGTTCACAGTTGGGGCTTGGAGTTGTTTTCATGTAGGTTTTGTTGGCTCTTTGGTTGAGATTACTAAGTGGTGGCTTGTTAGGATGGTTTTTTACACGGGTTGGGTCAGGCTTCCCTTACGGTTGTTCCATAGCTTTCCGGGGTCAGGGCAGGGGTGGAGGTTTGTTTACTGCCATAGCTAGCACTGCATGTAGATTCTGTACCTTAAACATGAACAAAAACTGAATTAATAATAATACAATAATAATATGAGCATTCGTTACAGAGTTGTTGTAAGTGTGTTCAGCCAGTGATAACAAATGGTACCAGTCCGGTTGATCATAATTGACAAGGTTCCTGAGGTAACCTTCCAGCACTTGGTTCCTTCTCTCTGATTGTCCATCAGTTTGTGGGTGGTACACAGTTGACATCTTTTGTTTTATCCCTAAGCTCTTGCATATGGATTCTCAGAATTCCCCTGTGAGCTTTCCATCTATGCCAGACATGATTTCAGCTGGGAGTCCTTGTAGCTTCCAGACTTCCCTTAATCAAATATTAGCAAATCCTTACAAGTTACATTATTTTCCAGACCTATGAAGTAAGCCATCTTTGTAAACCGATCTATGACTAGCATAATTTGAGTTCTTCTTTGCGATTCTGGTAGTTGTGTGATGAAGTCAGTGTATATGAATGGCCAAGCAGCCAACCAAACTTCCAGGGGCTACAGGAGACCAAACCTCTCAAGTCCTAGTCATTTATTATGTGGGCATTCATCACATGACCGTACGTAGTCATTGATCCATGCTGTCAGTTTGTTCTCATATAGGTCAGACGGAATTATTTCCAGTGTCTTTTCTTGCCCAAAGTATCCTGCTACCTGATAAATCATGGCATCCTTTGGCTATAGCGGTTACAGCTCGTCATTTGCCGAAACATATTGACGATTCTGGTAGCGGAGTAATCCTTCTGTTATCGCCTACTGAGATTGTAGTGCTTTACCCTCATTTGTTAATGTTTCAAATTGCGGCTAGCATTCATGGTAATCTCGATCATTTAACCCTGCTTCTTCGATGGTCCAAGAGAATTCTTTGTCATATTCAGAGATATCGACCTTGGATTGAATTGCATTAGTCATCAGGACAATTCCTTGGTGACGTGCCACTTATTGGTCTATCTCTCAAGGAACTCATTCTCAGCTTGGTCGTGTTACACATATGGGAAATGGTACAAATAAGTTGATGAGATAGTATATAGTACTGGAAGGTTAGTATATGACTACAACCCATGATGGCAAGAAGTAGTGTCTATAGCAGAGCTGCTTAGCCTTGTTGAAAGATCTAGATTCTAATCTACGCAGTACTAAGACTTTTGACACTCTAAATGCATATGCACTTGAGTTCATATATGCAGGCAAGAGAGCCATCCATACTAATCAACTAGTATTCCGTAAGATATTTGCAACTGTGCTATATCTACTTCAACTTTGTTCATTTGGCAAATGAATCGAAGGCAATTTACTGGTGGAGTGCTAGACACCCCCAGAATACGAAATAGTTCGTGGGATCATTTGACTGAGTGGGGCATAGATTTTCAGGGTCAAACGGGGTTTCCACTTCCCATGACCATGACTATGATATCTAAGGATACTTCATATATATAGCTTACATAAGTACTGTGAGAATAGTATAAATAGCTAGCAGCCTACCATAATTAAGGGATCATCAAGCAATGAAGAAGAGACCTTAACAATATATTCAGTTATTACTTAAGCAACTTTAAAGCTTGTGAGAAAAACCATTTGCTTGTATCTTTATTCTTAACAGAGCTTTCCTGACAGATCTTCTACCCTCTCGATACAAGCACAGCCTAGACAATTCAACAGTACCGAATTGGCTACCCTGTAACTCTATATTGTTATTATCTTGTCACCAAAGCTCTACTATGTTCTCATGGCTATTTTATCTTATGCCTGAAGAATACAACGATGCTCAAAGTTTTCATCAGTGCAAACATTGTGGGCACTGTTGACCTCTCAGTTTTGACAACATATTTCCTGTCTGTTGTCAAGGATTTGCCCTTGATATACGTGCCGTAGCACTCAGATACTTACAAGCTATACACTACAAACATACGGAAAGAATATATCAGCATGATGGATGGTGGATAACAGCCTTCACAAAACGCAAATAAGCATCTACCTAAAATTATATGGAAAATCCACGACTTAACCCTCAATCTCCTAGTTCAATTTTTGAACCCTTACCGAACCAATAACCTATAAGTTTCTCTGATATTTAACTATCAGGACAAGCTATCCTGAATTTTGATCCATTATCTAGTATATCCTCTTTTTAAGAAATACTTTCTACTGACCTTCCGGAAATTTGGCCATATGAAACTGTGGAACCCTCGTAGTTCACTAACCCATTTTTAGTTCACACACCTGTGGATCTTTATACAAATCTACGCCTACTTTCATGGGCAAGACTTTATCTGGCACCAATTTCTAGACTGGGATTCTGAGTGGTCAGATATTTCTTCCATTCATGACTTTTGCGCTTAGAGGCCAGAAGACTAGCCTTTAAAAGTTTTCCTATACCAAAACTATCAGAATTTATAGGCGAGTTGCTATGGCTATGGCATAAGATGACACTCCAATTCCTAGTCTCTTGGGACATGACCTAATGATTGAGGAAGATGCTGCAGAATCTACCCCTTCAGCATCCTTAATTCCGTCCCGGAGCCAGACCAGCTCTCCCATTACGCATTTGGGTGGTCGACCATCTAGAGTTCAAAAACGTGCCGAGCGAGCTAAGAAATCTGTCTGCACTCAAGATAACTTCCAGCAAAATTTGTCTATGCATTGTGCCACCTTGACCGATCCTTGAGAGAAAGTGCAGATGTGAATCATATAGCGATCTCAGCATTATCACAGGAGGCCAGGCAAGGGTTCATGATGCTAGAATTGTTGCAAAGTTGTATGGCTAGGGGTGAGGTTATCAATGATGCTCAAATAGAGGAAGGCTACCGAGCACTTGAATGGTTAAGTGGCGATACTGAATGGGAGCAGCAAAGGTTATGTATACAAGTTCAAGAAGAATTCCGACACCAATAGGCTCCCCAGGAACAAAAGCACATGTCTCAAAGACAAAGGATCGGATTCTGGGAAAAGCTCTAATGGACTTAAATGCTAAATTACATCAGCAGGAACAGGAATGGAATCGGAGGATAAATGAGTAACAAGAAATTGTGGCTCAACAACTAAGGCAACAAGGCGAAGTTGTGAAGGCATACCTAGATGCCTTGGTACGTCAACGCGCCGATAAACTAGTTCCAGTACCGACTCACTATGGGCTCAGTGAGGATGATCCAGGACCTTCTAACCGAGGGTAACCATCGATTCAACAGGAACAGTGCACAGTTCCAATAAAGGAATCAGCATCGACACCTAGAAAGGATAAGGGAAAAGTAGTCGACCGTGAAGGAAATAACATACCACCACCACTACCACAAGGTAACCTTGGTGATGCCACTAACCCAGATGATGATGGAACTGATAGTGACGGAGAGGATGGACGGTGCAGAAAGGGCGGCAGGCCATAACTCGCTCCTGGTTTACCAGCGATTCCCAGAAATGTATTACCTGAGGATAAGTTAACTTTGGCTTTCTTAAAACGTATCAGTGGACTCTCCCGACCAGCAATGCTAATGGCCGAACCACCCTACTTCTTTGCAGGATATGACAACAAAGATGTTCGAATTTGGTTGACAGCCTGAGAAGACTATTTCGATCGCAACCCTACACTGTGGGAAAATCATACACACTGAATAGGTTTTGCCTTGGGGAAAACAAAAGGGAACAAAGTGGCACCCTTGTCGGAGAAATACCGGAAGGTGATGGGTGGATTAGGTGGATACACTTGAGACCCAGACCATTCCATATGGGATCGCTTTCAGCAAGAAATCACAAAGCGTTAAATCAGCATTGAGGAGGAAAGACGAGCCCTAGAAGAAATGACCAGGGTAGTCTCTGAAGCGAAAGATAGACACTCATCTTACGCTCCTCGAAAACCTAAACATCAAAGCTGGACTTACTAGAATCCGTAGGAGGATGCGAGTTGAAAGCAAACTTCCCGAAGAAATTTTGCGACAGTTATCGTATCTAATATTCTCCTCCGATGAAGAATGGATGGAAACTATAAGGGATGTTGTGTCACAAATCGTGACTTAGCAATATGGAATGTTTCACATGACTCACGATTTGTGAGATCATTTATAATCACGATGTGTGGTTTGATTTATGTTTATGGTTTCATGACTCACGATTGTAAGGTCATATGATGTTAGGACTTTCGCACCTGACTACAAGTATGAATCAGGGGTTTCATGCATGTGACTCGATTAGCGCACAAGATCTTTTATGGATATTGAATACTATGGGGATTGTATACTATGACTCAAATTATGAGTTATAGGATGTTTGTTATACTATAACTCACACGGGAGTCATAGTAAAGAGGTGACTCATAGTAAAGTCACCAGTGTTAGGTTTGTGGGAAGAGCGTCTATATAAGGAGGGTTACAGACACAGATAGGTAGCTCTTCACGCAACCACCTAAGTTACTTGCTATGTTATATTTTACCTATTATTTCAATTTATACTTTACTCTTATCACGACCATCAGTTTTTATCACCGACCGAAAGCTGATCCAGGGAACCTATGGCTAAGGAGCTGTCACAAGGGCTAAGAGTGAGAGGACTCAGTGTTCCCAGGGCGACGTAAGCCAACGAGACCCAACGAGGGGTAAGACCAGCGGTACGTATCGTTACTAGTTGCAGTTGAAGAAGATAGTGTACCTTGTCCAGCAGACAAGGGATAGGTTTGTAACATGTTGGCAGACAGGATGAGGAATTTCATCAAAGGCGAAAATTATCCAATGGAGAACCCCTATCGAGTGGAACATCTAAGCGAAAGCGCGATGAGACCAGTAAAGGGGTCAACACCATCCAAGGATACACCAACCAGAAACAAAAAAACATTCAATCACGATGGAAAACTGCAAACCCAACCCATCAACGAAAAAGTGGGAATGCAAACTAAAGATGAGCATACTGACTGGAAGTAGACGCATGATGGAATCTGGCAAGAAGTGGTTGATAAGTGAAAAGCGGGGAAGGAATGTACTCACTGTGGCCTCAACAACCACACCTAGCGAAAGGGTCGAAAGGACAGAGTTGTACCCAGGGCTTTGGCTACTGAGACAAAACAGGACCGACCGAAATTTTCACCCAAACTGCAGACTACAACGCTTATAGGAAGACATAATCGACTAAAGGTTAACAATATACAAGGTGGAGCCTCATCTTGGTTGTAGGAACTATCGGACACTGAAATGTCCTAAATGGCACCAATGGTGACGGCGATTGGGTATTCGGAGAACCAGGAAACTGGTGACCGGAATCGATATACAGGATCCCTCTAAGGGAGGGAGTGAGGAGTAATGGCTTTCGCAGGCACTATCAGAATAGGAGCTCAAGAGAAGTTGTTCCTAAGTCCATAAGTCCTTAAGAGAACGTGGTTAGTGAACAGACAAAGGTGGAACAAACCTTTTTATGAATGACAAAGGGGGGTGGTCACATCTTTGATCCTGAGAAACAACCAAGTCTCACCCATTTTTCAAAGGCCGGCAGGACAACAACCAGGCCTCCTACCTAATTGAGAAATAGTTCAAAAGAATGCTGGCGAGATTCTCTTCAACAATAAGAAACCGAAACGAGATCCTTTGTTAGAGGACACCGCCTGGGTCCCAACCAGTGTCATAGTCCAAGGAACCAAAAGGTGTTCAAATAATCTTTGGTTTTTTGGGTTGTTTTGACTTCCGACCCCTGAAGGACCTTTGGTTTTAGCTCCACATGAGCCCCCTGTCAATGAAGCCATATGTGGAAATGGCAGCCAGTTAGCCAGATTAAAGCGCTAGGGTTCATTCAGTTCTGGAAATACAAAAGATCTTTGCAGCATCCCAGAACGGCCGTATCAGTCACTAGACTAGGTGATGGGTTGGGCTTTGTCCTAACTGTACAATTATCCAAGGCATTGTCCCAGGTGGGATTTGAATACGTGACCTCTGTCCAGATGCTTTTGGCAGGCCAATACCAAATGCAACCAACTAGACCATGACCCCAGGAGGGACCAACAGTATAAATAAAAACCTCTCGTTATACTGAAATTTTCGTGGTTTTTTGCAAAAATGCCAAGGGTTCAAATGCTATTCTTTCCAAAATAGGATGAGCTATTCCAAATTCTGAAATGGTTAACCTTTTCGGAATATGATATAATTTTCAGAAAACAATTTTATTTTCGAAAACAAACTACCCTTTTAGGAAATTACACTAAAAAACAATAGCTAAGTGTACTCAACAAACTCCAACGCATATTACTGACAGCTATGGATATTAGCGATGCATAAAAAGCTGTGCATAATTATGCACGCATGTTTCCTGTAAAAATAGGATTTTAAATTTTAATGGGAGCCCCTCGGTAGGTCCAATAGACCGCTTGTAGTGGGGCGCCCAGAATCTTAATAATTATTTACTGTATTTTAGTTTGTCAGAGGAGACCTCTCTGGTTGAAACGACACTGGCGTTGTCACGACTACCCCAAAGATACAACCATCATGTCTTCCTAGCCAGAACGAACAAATATAATATAGTTGCTACAGCGACCAAAGCATGCTCATGAAGAACCAAAACCCAACTGATGCCTGTAAGGCGACTCACATCTCTATATCTATGGAAACCGATATCGCATAAAAATCTTGCTGGAGTAAGGATCAAATATTTTTGTTATTCACGAAAAATTGGTAAAGGAATTAAATATTCCATATTTATCTCGTCAGGATCCTATCCCTATTCCAGGATTTACAGGAGACCAATTCTCTACAGGAAGGGATTATACCTGTCCCTTCTACTTGGAGATAGGAAAACATAATCACTTGTCGAAAATGGTGGTTTAATCACACCGACAGGAAATTAAGGAATAATAATTCGATTTGGGTGGTGGAAGGAGGAACATCCAATAAAGGAAATACATGCCTCAGGAAATTGGAGTTTTTAGGCGCTGGGATATCAACTGCATCTCTTACAGGAAGATGAAGGCATATCTATCAAATGTGATGAGGAGGTATTGGAAGACTCGGAGGCAGTGGTTATTGGACGAATCGCGAGAATAGATGATGAGGAAGAACTAGTCCTCAATTCACTTGCCATACAATACTACAGCTACAAGGACCATTTTCACCTGTCAACTGCAACGAAACTACCCTCTCATTAAACTTTTGATCATGCTATTGACCTCAAACCAGACTCTTAACCACCCTGGGGACCAATCCATATACTGTCAGAGAAACAGCTAAAAGCACTAAGGATATATTTGGATGATATGTTAAAACAAAGAAAAATCTCCAACAGCAAGTCTCCTGCCAGAGCACCAACACCTTTTGTTCCCAAACTGGATGGATGCCTAAGATTGGTAGTGGACTACGGAGGTTTGAAAAAAGTCAATATCCACAATAAATACACTCTCCCTCTGATGACTGAACTACGGGACCATCTTCAAGGAGCAACCATTTTCACCAAGCTGGAACTCAAAGATGGATACCATCTAATCTGCATAAGAAAAGGTGATGAAAGGAAAACTGCCTTTCGCACAAGATATGGCCTATATGAATACAAGGTCTTGCCATTTGGACTTGTTAATATACCTGCAACTTTCCAGTCAATTATGACTATGATCCTAAAAGACTTCATAGATGAAGGAGTAGTAGTATATATTAACGATATTCTCATATACTCAAAAATGGAAAGGGATTACATCATATTAGTGAAAAAGGTACTGGAACGAACACGGGAATATCATATGGCCATATCTATTGCAAAGAGCACATTCCATGTCAAATCAGTGGAGTTTCTGAGGTATATAGTGGCTGTTGATGGAGTCACTATGAGCGAGCACAAGGTTGAATCAAACAAGGCCTGGCGACCACGTACCTCGGTACAAGAGATTCAAATCTTTATGGAATTGCTAATTTTTACCGACGATTTATAAACAATTTCTCTGCACTATGTGCGCCAATTACTGATTTATTAAAAGAAAATCCAAAGGACTTTGCTTGGGGAGAAATAGAACAAATTGCCATTGATGAACTCAAACAACGGTTCATTAGAGCTCCCATACTATGTCACTTTCATCCTGAAAGAGAAACCGTAGTGGAAACAGATGCAAGTGATTAGGCTCTCGGATGTGTTCTGTCCCAATATGCAGACAAGAAGTTGTATCCTGTTACTTTCCATTACAGGAAGCTTACCCCACCTGAACCCAACCATGATATCAATCATAAGGAATCATTGGCAATATTAGTTGCATTAGAAGAATGGTGACACTATCTGGCAGGGACAGATGAACCTTTCACCATCTAACCCGTTCATCAAAATCTTCAATACTTTCTCACAACAAAGGCCTGGTCTGCAAGGCAAATCAGATGGGCCTAAAAGTTAACGAATTTTAACTTTAAAATCATTTACAGACCCAGAGCAAAAGGAGGTAAACCAGACACATTAAGCAGGCAGCCTGAGTACCGCCCTAAGGAGGGAGCTGAGCATGCCAAGCAGGCTATACTTGAGTCTCATCCCTTTGAAACCCTCCAGAATAATTGAAACTTAGTAGTGTCAGTCACATTGGGAAAGGAAAATTGGAATAGCCCCAATCAGGATTGCCAAAAGAGTAAAGCACAAGTTCTGGTAGGGTAAAAAGGTTACAACAGGAAGCAAGAATTCCTACTCGAGGTTCTAAGTTAGTGGCAGGACACGACCTATACATTACATGGGATACCACAGTTTCTTCTAAGGGGCAAATGCTAATTGAGACTGGATTAGCTATCGGATACCAATTGGAACATATGCCTCTATTGAACCACGTAGTGGATTGGCAGTCAAGCATGGTAATTCCATTGGAGCTGGAGTAGTGGATGCGGACTATAGGGGGGAGGTTAAGATCCTCTTAGTCATTACTACTAATAAGGCTCTGCAGGAAGGGACCTGAGACCACTAAGTGCAAATGATTGTGGAAAGAATTGATGAGAGAGAGCTTCATGAATTCATTGAGTTGCAACATATGGAACGAGCCAGCCAAGGATGTGGGAGGTCGGGTATCTACTTGGAAGAAACTTAGCCGCAATTATGTTTCCTACACACTAATGCCAAACACGAGTACCTGGACACAACTGATATTGCAGTTCCCCCAATATGCACTAAAGCACAAACCTTAATGTCCAATGCAATAATTGCTAGGTGCGATGTCAAGAAATTTGCTACGAACTTCATGGCAAGGGTAAAAGAGCAAGCAAAGGATGATCCAAAGTGGAGGCATATGAACTGGAAGTTACAACATTTAGAAAATGATGGCCAGCCAATGCCAAAACAATAGACCATGACGGATGGAATGCTTTTCTACAAAGAACGCTTATATATTCCCCAGGACGAAACCCAGCAAATAGATATTGCAAAAGGATATCATGACTCAAAAGTTGCAGGTCATTTCGGTCAAGAAATACCTCTAGAGATAATCACTAGAGATTTTTACTGGAAAGGAATTTCAAACTTGATAAATGACTATGAACGGTCATGTTGAGAGTGCCAAAAGGCCAAGGCACCAGGGCACGCACGCTGTGGCCTACTACAACTATTACAAGTACCTTTTGCAGCATGGGCATCTACCTCAGTAGATTTTATTATGCCACTACCAAAAATTGAAGGATACAGCAAAATTATAGTTGTAGTTAACCGATTCACGAAAATAGCACATTTTATCGGTCTGGAGGAAAATGTTACGGCAAAAGATGTCGCTCAGGCATTTATCAAAGAAGTTTGGAAACTTCATGGTCTACCAACGGAATTCATCTTAGACATGGTCGCAAAGTTTGCAGGAGAATTTTGGGAGTCACTCTATAAAATGTTAGGCATAAAAAGAAAAATGTCTACCGCATACCACCCTCAGACTGATGGACAAACAGAAAGGGTCAACCAAGTCCTAGGAGGTTACCTACGGATATTTGTCAACTATGATCAGGATGATTGGTACCACCTTCTACCATTAGCTGAGTATGCATTCAACAACTCGGAAACAAGTGCCCATAGAATAACACCATTCTTTGCAAACTACGGTTACCATCCTCAAACAGAATGGATAAAGGAGCATGAAGCCCAGAATCCCGGAGTAACAATCTATGCTCACTGGATTAAAAAGATAATGAAAAGGCAAAGAAATCACTTGAAAAGACTCGTGAAGTAATGAACAAATACTATGACCGCAAGGCTCACAGTCAACCAGACTTCAAAATTGGTGATTTGGTTATGCTAAATGCGAAGAATATCTACAGTAAGGGCCCATCTCAGAAGTTAGCACCCAAATTATATGGTCCATTCAAAATACTGAAGCAAAGAGGAGACCTAGCCTACAAGTTGAAATTATCTGAAGGCAGGAAAATCCATCCAGTATTCAAAGTATCACTACTCGAGCCATAAAGAACTTCAGTTTGACCAGGCTGAGAACAATCACCCATGACACCAGAATATGTTGAAGGTGACCTAGAATGGGAGGTGGAAAAAATCATTAAGAGTGAATTAATCTCTTATGAAGGAAGAGTCAAAAGACAGTCAAAAACCATCTAAGAACTTCAATACTTTGGTAAGTGGAACGGATGTTCAGAAGATGAGAACACCTGGGAACCACCAGAGCACTTAAAGCATACTCAAGAATTGGTAGAAGATTTTCATTGGCAAAATCTGAATATGCCAAGGTTGGGTTAAGTAATATCTACGGAATGGTTTTTCCTGCTGTGGCCAAGGTATAGCAGAAGCTCTATTAACCCACCCGGAAGGAGTACTAAAAGGTTATATTGCTTCTGGACGTAGCCGGGAAAGGGGTAGCTGATGTTACACATATGGGAAATTGTACAAATTAGTTGATGTGATAGTATATAGAACTGAGAGGTTACTATATAACTACAACCCATACTGCCAAGAAGTAGTGTCTATAGCAGAGCTGCTCAGCATTGGTGAAAGATCTAGACTCTAAAGTACGCAGTTCTAAGACTTTTGATAATCTGAATGCATATGCACCTGAGTGCATATATGCAGGTAAGACGGCCATCCAGACTGATCAACTGGCATTCCGTAAGATGTTTACAACTGGGCTACATCGACTTGAACGTAGTTCATTTGGCAAATGAATCGAAGGATATTTACTGGGGGAGTACTAGACACTCACAGAATACTAAATAGTTCGGGGGCTCATTTGAGTGAGCGGGGCATTCATTTTCCAGGTCAAACGGGGTTTTCACTTTCCATGACCATGGCAATAATATTTTAAGATACTTCATAAATATGGCTAACATAAGTACCCGGAAAATTGTATAAATTGCTAGCAGTCCCCCATAGTTAAGGGATCATCAAGCAACGAAGAAGAGACCTTAACAATATATTCTGTTATTAGTTAAGCAACTTTAAAGCTATCCAGAAAAACCCTTACCTTTTATCTTTATTCTTACTGAAGCTTTCCTGAAAGAACTTCTACACACTCGATACAAGCACGGCATAGGCAATTTAACAGTATTGAATTGGTTACCCCGTAACAGGTCGGCTCTCAGGTAGACCTCTACTACCTGAGGTTATATAGCGGGGTATCGTATTGGTGAGATTTCGCTGCTTCCTAATCCTCCATCTCCTTCCTGTGTGTTTTCCAGTCTATCTGCTTACATTGCCTCTGATGTATTTATATTTTCAATAATCATCAGTACTATTCAGTCCCCTTTTCAGACCTGGCAATCTTGTTTTCCATAGTTCATCATGATTACCTTGAGTTCTTCAGTGTAATCCGTGTCACTTACATCTCCGCCAATTCTGATCACATACCTAGCTGCCAGGCCACTTCGTTGTGCTAACCGAGCCTATCTTCTCAGAGGAAATACTATTGTAATTACTGTTTATACGAGCCGTTGTCCTTTTGCTGGGATATTCAAATCCATCAGTGCATATAGCTTATACCCTGCTGCCAGTCGGGAGCCTTTTGTGGGCATTAAAGCTCCTGATGATGGAAATTTTACCTACACAGGACCAGTTGTCTCTGCGTCAGTTTATTTGTTAAGGGTAGCCGATTCTAAGGTCAAGCGAATCAGGCTAGGCTTAAGAAATCAA
>QFET01004138.1:0-14024 GCA_003316355.1 Tuber calosporum
TTTAAGTTTTCCTAGCTACAATCTTTTGTATTTAAAGAGCCTGCAATCCCTTAAGGATTTGGACTCTCCAGCCTCACAGGACTATCATCTTTAATACTACAAGTTGAACGGTCACTCTATTAATTCCATACCTTTTACCTTGTCTATGGAAGACCTATCCATCGACGCTTCTCCCCCTATCCTAATAAGTAACTTCAGGGTCCCTTCGGGATTCTCGAGATACTTGGGAGTAGGTTACAAGTTATGAGTTCCAGATATGAGAATCAGAGAAATTCTTACCCACTACTAGCGAAAGAGCATAAACCATCCCTCTACTCCAATTCAGCACTGAGCCCACCAAGACTTATACAAGTCATCGAGCCACCCATCCTGCCTCACCACCTGTGTAACTTTACGAGCTTTAGGATAATGAGGAAGATGAGGTACCACACCTGGAGTAAGAACAGGATGAACGGGATACAGCAGCGGTGGTTGCAGAGATGAGTAGCCAATGGATAAGGCAGATAGTGGAAGTGTAGAGGAATAAGGACCAGTACAAACAAGCTTCTGATGCCAAAACTACTGTGAGAGGTGGCTAGCTATGGCACTATAGGATGTGCGATGGACTGATATATGCAACCACCAGGGGTGGCTTGAATTTCTTGTACATACCTAAGTAACATTCAGTGAATGAGATAACACTCAGGGAGATTGTTATCGACGACATTTACAACAGAGTACACTACAGGGCGGATAGGAATATACCTTAAGCCAACGAGTACATATTCTGGCCAGAGAGAAGGAAGGATATTAAGACTATGTTTGCCAATGGGATTTATGCCAAAGGAATACGGAATGCAACATGCAACCTTAAGGGGAAGAACACACTATACAAGTAACTCCTCAGATATTCACCTCCTATGCTTTCCACTTTGCATGACCATTCAACTAGTCTGAAACCAACTACGACACTGTATAAGTAGTGGTTCTTAGGACTATTGGATTCACTTGATATATTCCTATGCACTCAAACAGTCAAGCAATGGAGACCCTCAGCCTCCTGCAGTACCATATCTGCACTCCTCATTGAGTACACTCTTCGATTATCATCGATGCTGATCCACACTTCAACTCTCTATTTTGGGCTCATATCATTAAGTCTTTGGGCATCTTGCACATCAATGTAGTACCTGGACACCACGAGTCTAATGGCCAGGTTGAGAGAAAGATTTGTGAACTTAAGACCACCTTGAAGAAAGGTGTTAACAAGCGCCAGAACAACTGGTTTCTTGCGCTTCCAGAGTTAGTACCCGATGAGAATGCAGGTCATTCTGATGTCCTGAAGATGTGACTATACAAAGCAGTGTATGGACGGGATTATCATATGCTGTCGACTATCTGAGTTAGAAACACTCCGGTGCCTTCCTCTGATGACCTCCTGAAAAGACACCAGGAATTGTGAAACAAGATCTACCAATAGGTCCAGATGGCTAGATTTAGGAGTACCAGGATGGTAGCAAGGACAATAGCCACCCTCAAACCCAATAATGTGGGTGAATAATTGTTGTTTTAGGGGGACCTTTTCCTTATGGAATCTGGGAAAATCAAGAAGCTGGAACCCAGATGGCGGGAACATTTTCAGATTTTGGAATATGATTCCTACACACAGAACTACAAAGTCAAGATGGACACTAGGATCTACCGATGCAAGAATGGAGTATTTCATTACTTTAAGGTTAAGAGATACATGGGGATTGATAAAAATAGGTTCCATGGCAGGGCCTGTGCGAAACCAACTCCAAAATGGTTCTAGAAGTACTGCAATGGGAAGTCGAACAATTGTTGGATCACGGTTAGCATTATGGACAAAACCAGTTCCTCATTAAATAGAAGTGCTATGCGGATTCTAACAATGGATGGGAGCCAGTTGAGGGATTGGAGAAAGCTATGAACCTTGTGCCGGAATGGTAAACAGACAACTGTATAGGCGACAAATTTGCTATCATTATAGGATATATCGAGATTAAATTCATGCCAAGATACAAGTATATGGTGAATTTGCTGATAAAGGAAATGTGGAAAATGGATTATGGAAACCCTGTTTGAACAGTGACTATGACGACTCTGGAGTCTCGGATGATGGCCAGGTTATTAAGACTTTGTTTGATTAGGATTTTGATGTTTTAGGATTTTATGTTCTGGTTTTGTTTTTTGGAAACTGTGGTTTTATTTATATAGGGTTACATGTATCAGTCTGATACTCAATATGTTTTATGTTTTCTTTTATCTATCAGGATGATACATATTTTGTTTGCTGTACCCTTTAGGTGCAGGAGGTATTTAATTTATGGAAGGACTTTAGAAGCGGAGCTTGGTTATATCCGTTCCTTGGAAATCAAATCGAAGGATACAAAAAGCTGGGAAAGCTAGATCATGTGTTTAATACAGCAACTCTGGAGCTTAGACCGGGTAGACTTCGCCAGACAAAGTTTTCAAATATACTTGGTTGAGCAGTTGCTTCTTTTCAGTTCATACGAACCCACAGCAAGTATGTCTCGACTTAGCAAGGCTCGGGATATAGCAATCGCTAGCTATGAAACAACTTATCGAGATCTCCGCTCGTAATACTCACTTGAAGTCCCAACAATATGGGACTGAGTTACTATCGTTTACCTTACCGTGACGTATTCCTCTTGGTACCTGATCCACCTAGGGAGATGTTACAGTTCTCATATAAATGGGATCAAATGACATTGGGGCACGCCAGAAGGACCATTAGATTCAGTAACTCTCCGTATTCATCAAATTCATAGCCCCAATAGTGGCAAAAATATCGCCCATGCCCTACTTCGTCTACTTCACAAATTAGAACTTGCTCCCAACATATGTATATCATTACTGACAATGCTACGAACAACAATTCTGATTTTGCAGAGCTAGAAAATATGTTGGATAAAAGGGGCATTGTATTGAAACCAGACACACCGCAGACTTAGTGTTTTCGTCCTGTCATAAATTTTGGAGTTACAGGGCTTCGATTGGATTTAGAATAGGAGGTATTTAAGACTAAACCTGATATAATATAACTGATCTCAAAGGTGGCAATCACTGGCACTACTGTAAGAAAAAAGGTTATAGGCGATACCTCTACAATATTGAGATATGAAAACTAAGAACCACACAGTGGCTAGCATGCTTCCCACAATAGGTTCTAGCCGCAAATGGGAAGGAATATCCCTTACCTCTAAGTCCGCTTCCTGTAAATGTTATTTGCTGGTCAAATGATGTGAATGCTCTTGAAAGGGCATTTGAGTTCAAGAATATGCAGACTGGATTTATTGGAACTGCAATGACTGATTAATCTAAAGCTAAAGCCTGCTGCATACTGTAAAGCCTATTTCCCCTATTGAAATGCTGGAGTTTGACCTGACTGATTCAGATCTTATCACCTCCAATGATATAAGCTAAGATTCACTGCACTTTTTAGCTACTATAGTGCAAATTTTAACACACTGTCACTGTCTTACACTGCAGCTTCCAGGTTCCAGCACACAAATCAATCATGCTCATAGATATCTAGCCCTTTTCTTCCAATTCCTGGATGACCTTCTTGCCTATTGCGATAATGCCAAACAAACCTACTCTGTTGTGACGATTCATAGTACCCCTCTGTTTACTTTTATTAACCATCCATTGTGAATTCAAGGTAGGTATAATCTCTCTTAATAAATATAGCTTGAAACATTTGCCTAAATAACTATGGGTAAGGCTTTCAGGGCCATTTACATCCAGCCTATTCTTAGTAGAATAAGCTAATCTTAACTTGCAATATTGGTCTTACTCATTAGTCCATAGACGACCAGAATTTTTGGCTCCACATGCTCTAGATCCAGATACAAAACCCAAATATTTCAATATTGAGTAGAAGACCAAACCTGACTGGATTCTATTCCCTTAAATGAATACTCAAGAACTCCGGACTTCAGAATATCAGGGATCAGCCGATATCGTTACCTGAGGGCTTAAATCCTCAATCACTATTTGCACTATACAAGCATCTGATTGCGATCCATTTCCAGATAAGACTCTCCCGCACTCGAAAATAAGAAAATGTCCATACTTAAGGTTACGCAATAAAGATCAGTTTGAACGCTTTCTAGCAACGGAGGATGCAGAAGACACTATAGATATTCTGGAAGATATGGCAGTACAGACTGGCAAGCCTCTGTTGTCTCTTCTACCTAACTTAGTAGTTGCGATAAATAGCATTTCGGCCATGTCAGCTGAACTGGAATGAAGTTTCAGCAGGTATATATTTGTTATCACTTCTGCGAGCATACATACATACTTTACTATAAAACTAAATTTTATGATTTTGCCAAAATATGATAGAGGATAGAGGTTGTCGGTTGTCACGATTGGTGACTAGGCAAGGCAGGATTTCACATGACTCATAGTTATGAGTCATAAGGCAGTTAGACATCGCACTTTGACTCATGAGTACTCATAGGGTTTCACATGATGTACACTAGTGCAATTATTGTAATATTGTGTTTAGTGGATCGGGCGTATGACACACACTTATGAGTCATATGATGTGATCATTTTCGTACATGACTCATATTATGAGTCATGGGTTTCACGTAGGGGACTACTATAGGGCACATGACTTGTTATATAAGTTTTGATTGGTTTTGTATGCTGCGCAGATAGCTCATAGTAGTCAAGTCATAGATTTCAAAGTATGACTTAATATGAGTCATACCGGGAGTGTGACTCATAGATATGAGTCACCAGGGTTAGAGTTGAGGAACAGTGCCTATATAAGGACCTCTGAGCAGCCAGTAGTTAGGACTCTTCATGCAACCATCTACGTTCTTTCCTGTACAATTAGTTTAGACTGTTTACTTCTCCACTCCTCTATTGGCATTGTGTGATAGGAACCATAGGGTTCGGCTATCAATGCATTGTATACATAAGCCTAAGAGTAAAGGAGTATCTTCGTCTAGTACTACTTGTAGTAATAGTCCACGTACATTGGTGGCTGAGATTATTGCCACCCCCCATCCCGGACTATATGGACGGCCTGGTTATATTCATCCAACCACCTGAGAAGTGGTTATCTGTTGCAAGTCAGCTCACAGCATAGGATCTTAACATTAGTTTGTGTCACCTAAGCAATACCTAAGTACAAAACAGCTGACTTTACAGATAACGACATCAACCTCACAGAGGGAGAAATCGATACCTTAACACTTGGTCTGGCACTTATAGAAGCACTCAGCACAAACCTATCCAGAAGTCAGTCCCCAAGGATAACAAGTCCCGTCATACCTTGACCTGCTCTACTAGCTGGATCCCTATATCCTGAAACACCAAGACCAGAAAGAATAACTACTCCAGGACAAGCAACTGCTGGTGGTCAAGCAGGAATTCATCTAGCATGATTCACAACTCTAGATTTCCAAGATATCCAGAGCTTGATCAACAATCAGGGAGAAATAACCAACAACCAGATCCAGGTCGTGAAACCCCTGACTTCCATAGAATAAGGACTAAACTATGAACCTTCTTAGTACAATGCCAATTATACTTTGAAGTGATATAAGAAACATGATATTCAGAACCTATTATCTATCTCAAAAGCTGGATAAAGGACGCATCAGCAAGCTGGATAACACCATTTGCAAAAGGATGCAAGACTGAGAACTGGACTATATAGGAGGAATTCACTACATTCCACAACGACCAGTTTGGGGATGTGGGCCTGGACAAAGCAGCTAGGACAAACCTTGATCACCTGATGTAAGGTAAGGAACCAGTTACTGAATACTGAAATGACTTTCGCATATGAGCTATGGAGGCCAATGAGGACAATGGTACGCTAAGACGACAATTCCTTATAGAAATTAACTGAACACTCCAAGACGCATCGGCAGCAGACTACATGATGGCTGCAAATATCAATGCCCTTGCAGCATAGGCAATCGAAAAAGAAAGCCAGATAAATATGATCAAGCACCTTCAAGGGAACAACAGTACCTTCATCCGACAACACGAAATGCCGAAGAATGATACTAGAACCTGAAGATCAGGAAACAATACTGAAACCCTAGGAGACCCGATGCCCCTAGATGGCACCTGAAGGCGCCCACGACTAAACCTCTCACAAGCACAATTTACAGAAGAAGGTACAACAACATATACCTGGAATGTGCCAGTCCAGGGTACAGATACAGTAACTGCCGAAATGCAAGAGATAAGAAGGACTATACCAGGGAGTTCAACAGAAAGACCAACAACAAGCACAGGAAACCACAAAACAATCTGCGCAGGATAGAGCCCCGAGAGGCACCTGAGCACTCGGAAAATGCAGAAAGTCTCCTGTAAGAGTTTGGCTGAGGAACTAGACTTCCAAAACCATCGGAATCGGCAACATCTACATGGCACTTCCAAACACAGAAACATTGAACCAGGAAAAGACGATGCTATGGTCAAAATGAAATTACATGGCAAGGACAAGACAGTCATCATTATCGGCATGATTAACTCAGGCGCTACATAAAACTTTATTAATAAGGGAGTCAGTCAATGACATGGCATAGGAATGATGAAAGCCAAAGAAATAAGGAAAATCTACGTTGCGGATGGGGAGCCAAGCCCTATGGGACCTATTAACCATATAGTGGAAGTACCAATGGACATTGGCAGACATAGGGAAATGTCAGCCTTCCAAATCCCAGATTTGCCTAACTATGAGGGAGTTTTAGGGCTGCCATGGTTAAAAAGACATAACACCAAGATTGATTGGGAATGCAACAAGTTTACTTTCAATCGCGAGAGGTGTATAATACTATGCCCAGAAAGCTAGCCACTGGTGGAGCGAGTTCCCGAAGCAGAAGCCCGCGAAGAGAATTTGACTATGCAATTCTCCAAGATCCAGGCCATGAAGGTCCAGAATATCAAAATACAGAGATTAAATGAAACAGCAACTATCCCTACTAAGGAATCAGCAGGGGCAGCAGGACACGACCTGTATGCCAGCGAGAAAGTTACGATCCCGGTAAAAAACAAAAAACTTGTCTTTCCCAAATTAGCCATAAAACTAACGGAATGCATCTGTGGGCGAATTCCTCCACACAGTGTGTTGGCAGTTACATATTTGATTACTATCACCGCGGGAGTATTAGATAATAATTAGTCTAGTGAAATCAAGTTAGTGCTAGTTAACCTGGGAAAAGACGATTATACCGTTGAGCCATGATGCAGAGTCGTACAGTTAATGTGGGAAAAAAAGATTGTCCTTGGACAAAGCAAAGTGGTTGCGCAACTGGATCCCATTATGCGAGGTGTAGCCGGGTTTGGAAGTACTAACAAACCACAACGCCAAAAATCGCGATCAACAAGATCTCCTCTACCTCCTTGGCAAAGTTCTATCCAAGGGGCGAAGGTACAGGAATTCTCAGATGGTGTTATGACCCAAATCTGCCTAGCAGGATCGAAGTGATCAATATCAGCACCTAGTTAGCCATCAAGGTCAAGAAAGGACAAGAAAAAGAATAGATACGGAATATAGTACCAAGGGAATATCATCAGTACCTGGACATGTTCAAGGAAGAACAAGATAAAAGTCTACCGCCACATCGAGCAAAGGTTGATTTAGAGATCAACCTAAGGAAAGGAGAAATGGTACCAGCAAGAAAGGTATACCTTTTGCGAGAAAAAGAACTAGAAGAACTAACAGAATATCTCCCTGTCAACAAAAACTGAGGCTGGATCCAAGACTCTTGGAAAAGCGGATGATCTCCAATCTGGTTTGTCAAAAAGAAAGATGGCAACCTATGATTATAGGTGGATTACTGAGAACTCAACGAAGTTACCAAAACGAGACCGATACCCGCTACCACTGATAAGGGAGGCCCTGGTTAGGCTAAGGACAGCCAAAATATTCACCAAACTCATTATGCGAAATACTTACAAGAACATCACGATCAAAGAAGGCGACGAATGTAAAACAACATTTATAATAATATATGGTATATACAAATATACTGTCCTGCCCTCTGTACTCAATATCGCCCCGGCAGCCTTCCAGAGATGGATTACCAGAATCCAGAACTGATTAGCAATATCAGTGGTATTGTCTACCTAGACAATATTCTGATATACTTGGAAAACCTGGAACAACCATGAAGTCATGTAAGAAACATCATAGAAGCCTTCCGAAAGGAAGGACTCACAGTAAAGCAATCTAAGTGTGAGTTTCACAAAGAACGAACAGAATATCTGGAATTCATTTTCGATGGAGATGGAGTCAGTGTCGATCCTATCAAGACCGAAGTAATATGGGAATGGAAATCTCCAGAACCCAAGAGGGGCTTACAGTGCTTTGTGAGATTCTGCAACTTCTATTGGCGATTCATAGAAGGGTTCACCCGTATAGTCAAACCCTTATATGAGCTCACCAAGAAAGAAGTCAAATAGAACTAGACAAACTGACAACAACTGGCATTCGATGACCTACGCTGACACCTAACCTCTGCATGACTCCAGTTACATTACAACGGGAAAAAGAAATCATGACAGAAACTGATGTGTCAAAATATGTATGCTTTGGCATATTATCACAAAAGGGGAATGATGGAAAATGGCTGCCTGTAGTATACCGCTTGAAAATGATATCACACCCGGAATGCAACTATGACATACACGACAAAGTACCGTTAGCAATCATGCAAGCTCTATAGGAATGAGAAGATATGAAAAAGGAAGTCGACATCCAGCACAGATACTTACCTTACCCAAGAATATGCTACCCTGCACTAATACCACATAACTCAACGTCCGATAAATTCACTGGAGCGAAACACTCAGCCAATATGATATCAAGATAACATACCAGCCTGCAAAAGGAGGAGGAAAGTCAGATGTAATAACGAGAAGAGTGGAAGATATCCCTGGAAAAAATAAGGAAAGAATTCAACAGAAACACAGAATACCGCTACAAATGAACACTACTTTGAAGCACTGGAAGTATTAAAGTTTGCAAAAGAGGAGGTAGGAATCCGAGGAGCAGGCAAAACCGATATACAAAATAGGGCAATCCACTATGCACTGGCGAGAGGAGATATTAGATGAAAGGAGTGGCACTTGGTGCATGCCAATAGAACAAATGATGTCTATGGGATCAAGGGAAAATTTGGGTCCTGGAAGAAGAAGCGATAAGGACATGATATTATGACAAAACCTTAATGCACCAACAGCCGACCATGGGGGAACATGTAAAACTACGGCCCTAAGAGCCAGGCAATATTACGGCCAAAAGATATGTAACGATATAAAATGATTTGTCTAAAACTGCGATACCTGCCTATGTACGAAAGCAATCTGGAAGGCATCATATTGACTACTGCAGCCAAAAAAAGTACCACACTAAGCAGGAAAATCTATAGCAATGGGCTTTATCACAGACCTTCCGATATCAGCCGGCTATGATACCATACTGGTGGTAAATCAACCGCTTAACCAAAAAGAGTTATTTCATACCTTGCGAAAGGAGATTAATTCTCCAGACTTTGTACAAATATTCCAGAAGGAAGTATTTCGCATACATGGACTGCCACAGGAGATTATCACAGATCGAGAGCGCTTGTTCACCTCGGACCTATTGAGAGGAACAACGAAATCAGTATGGAGTAAAAGAAGATTGAGTACAGCTTTCAATCCTCAAACTCATAGTTAAATCGCGAGGACTTATGCAATACTAGAACAATACCTATGAGCCTATATGCACTATCAACAGGATGACTGGGCCGACCTATTACTATTCGCAGAATCCACATACAACAACACCATATAAGAAACAAAAAAGACAATACCATTCTATGTGAATTATAGTTACCACCAGAAGCATGAGGCAATTGGCTACATGTTACCAAAGGAAAGAACCAATATTGTCCAAATAGGTCAGCTGCACAGTATGCTACTTCATGAAAAGGTCTGTGCTCAGTTACGACAAAAGGAAAATTACCATAAGCACAGAAATCCCTATCTGAATATCAAGTCAGGCGATTTTGTCTGTTTACTGCTAAGGAACTTCAGTACCAAAAGATCATGCAAGAAGCTGGATGTCAAGAAAATCAGACCATTCAGGATCCTTACAAGGGTGGGCACAAGTGCCTATAAATTGGCCTTGCCGCAAATTATCAAGGTCCACAACACATTCCACATCTCACTCCTCAAACCCTATCTCAAAAATCAATTCCCCTCACAAAGACAATCACCACCACCTCCTACAGAAATAGAAGGAGAGCGCAAGTATGAACTCGAAAAAATCATCAATTCATGTGTAGACTGAAGATGCCTATAATACAAATCCCAGTGGACTAGCTACTCTGGTGAATACTATAAAACTTTGTACTCTCCGGAGAATTTCAACAATGCCAGCATGGCCATTGAACATTTTCATCAGCAGTACCCAGGTAAACCCGAAATGGGTTACAGTCAAGATCCAACCCTTAGAGCAACAACCAAAGCAACAAATGACCTTGGCACCCAACGGCTGTTGGTGCGATAGCCTAAGAGCTATCATACCACCCAGCCCCCATATGCAACGCAGAAGGAAAGACAAAAACAGTCAGAACATAATGGTCCCCCATGGACTGCCCGCTCTGAAGACTACTTCCACATTCATTTACGTGATAAGGAAGGATCTAATTGGTTTCCTAAATAACTGAAAATAGGAAAACAACAACAACTCCACAAGGAAACGTCCTGAATCCACTGCTTCAATGAGAACTGGCATGTTTATCGATAGGACAAAATCGATGCTGGGTGATACCCAAGACGTACAGGGGCAGCAGCACCCATAAACGAAAATAATATATGCATACAGAAGAGCAAGGCAACTGTGAGGACAAAGTTGGGGAGAGAAGAGGGCGATAATCTTGAAACAGATATTAGTCCAGATATTGGATGTGTGGAACGACAAATTGCGGGGTTACGAAACAAACTGGGTACCGCCAAAGCCACAATTCGGACCAAAGAAAGGATATGCAGACCTACCAGAGAATGATTGTTGACCAAGATCAAACTATTATAACGGTGAACCTAACATTGAAAGAGGTCCAGAAAGGTAGGCAGCAAGCTGAATATCAGGTTCGGAAGTTGAAAAAAGCAATGCTCTGGTTAGGGGAATGCCTGACGAGGATAAGAGGGTGAGTCAAATGGAACTCAGGCTGATTGGAGAGGGGAACTAACATTACGATTAGTGACCAGCCAAGGCAGGATGTCACATGATTCACAGTTATGAGTCATATGGCTGTTAGAATTTGCACTATGACTCATTAGTAGTCATGGGGTTTTATATGATACAGACTAATGCAATCTGTAACCTACTCCCAAGTATCTTGAGAATCCCAAAGGGACTCCGAAGATACTATAAGGATAGGGGGAGAAGAGTGGATGGATAGGTCTTCAATAGACAAGGTAAAAGGTATGTAACTAATAGAGTGACTGTTCAACTTGTAGTATTAAAGATGATAGTCCTGTGAGGCTAGAGAGTCAGAATCCATAAGGGATTGCAGGCTCTTTATATACAAAAGATTGTAGCTAGGAAAACTAAACAAAAGCGCAAACATCCTGTCCAACAATATGCTAACAGAGGCAGCATAACAAGATAATCATATTCCGAAAACAGAGGGTTAAAAGCGACGGATGGAGCTAACCAAATAAGTAATGGAATCCAAATAGGATGGAACAATAAATCGCTACTACTATACAAATCCAGTAGGTATAGCAGGAGGATAGCGATACCCAAATGGGTAAAAGCAAGGTGGGGTAGTGATAAGCGAAACAAGGAAAGAATAACCAGTTAGGAAGTCATAACCAAGTAGGAAAGGACAACCAAATAGTAGCGCTTATCAGGTATAAACCCAAATAAGTAATAACCAACATCAAGTCAATAGCTATAGTAGAATCATAGTAGGATTCCGTTACACAATCTTGGTTATATTGTGATTGATTGTTCGGGCGCATGACTCACACTCGTAAGTCATATATTGTAATGATTTTCGCAAATTACTCATGTTTTGAGTCATGGGTTTCGCACATGTGACCACTCTAGGGAACATGACTTGTTTTATGAGGTTTGATAGGTTTGGTATACTGCGCAGTTGGCTCATAGGAGTCAGATGATGGATTTCAGAGTATGGCTTAATATGAGTCACCAGGGTTAGGGTTGTGGGAAGTGTGCCTATATAAGGACCTCTAGGCAGCCTGTAATTTGGACACGCTTCGCTTCCTCTATTTTCCTGCCCCTACATTTTGCACCACTGCGTCAAAAGTGTACTCGGTTCCCACGATCCTACCCACACCTCTCCTCCCTTAGGTCCTTGCGTACCCTAAGCCTGGTCATGGCGCAAGTCGGTCCCCCTCCTCTCCCTCTATTCACCTCCGCCCCTGCACCACCCTCAGCCACTGCCTCCACAGTGGACATCCCCCCCCCCATCCCAGGTTCCTCTCCTCCTTGCTTGATGAAACCAAGGAAGTCATCAACTTCTCCTCCCCTCAGGTCCCCACCATCTCGCACTCAGGCCTCGATTACCTTCCACTGGTGGGATCACCTTGATCCCGCTTCTGTGTGGCGCCGTTTGTGCAATCTCAGCCCTTGGCGCCCAGTCTGACTCCCTCTCCTAAGCAGTTGCACTTCTTAGTGCCGGCTTACTCAACTCTACCCAAACTGCTGACCCTACAGCCCCCAGCCTGGCCTCAATCCGTTTTGAGCTTCGTGACCTGGCATAACATGTCACTCTTGCACCTCTCCCCGTTACCACCACTACTCCTCCCACCATCCCTCCCCGTCCTGGCATGGCACAGAGGCGTCCGGCGCCCCCATCTGCCCCTCCTCTCCCATCTACTGCCCCTGCCTCTGAAGGCACCCCACTGGTAATCCGTGGTTTCTCTGGTGATCTGTTCCACGACCGTGATACCTCTCCCCCCTGCTTTGCCCAGATCGTGGTAGGCAGAAGGAAAATGAGAAAGTCTCCAACTAGTCCTCCCTCTGTAGTCAAAGGTGCGGCTGCTGCTGCCAACCAAGCCACCACAGCCTCCTTCAGTTCTGGCTCCCCCTCTCCTCAATCACAACCACCACCACCTCCTCCTCCCCTGCTCACCACCGCAGCTCGCCAATTCTTCACCCCCCTTTCATCACCAGCCCTCCACCCTGTTGCTGCTGTCATCGCTGGCTTTCTTCCCGACCTGGCAGCCTCAGTAGTCGTCGATGCCAACTCTGCCCTTCCCCGTGGTTTCAAGGCCTCTGTCAACGACTGAGACTTTGTCTCTCTAACTGGCCTGGTTGGCCAAATTCCAGCCCTCTCTTACGCCCCTTACTTCGAGGCCCTCACTAGGTGCCTCAACTAGTCCTTTCCAATCGGTGACAATCCCTGGCTCCCCTTCCGCCTGGCTCCTACAGCCGTTCAGATTGCAATCCATTTTGTTCCCTCCCCATGCCTCCCCGAGAATGATGACGACCTCTTATGCCGACTCTCCACATCTATCCTCCACTCCACTGGTGTTCCTATCCTCACTGCTAGGTTCCTCAATAGGGACCCGGCCTCTCGCCTCAAACACTCTTGCTCGCTAGTCATAACTACCCCCCCTGAGGATGCCTCCTCCCTCCTACCACATGTCCCCCTTTTCTTAGCCAACAGGCAGTCTGTGAGGGCCTTCTCCTCCTCTCCCTACATACTCTGCTACAACTGCTGGGCCTTTGGTCATGTGGCCCCACGGTGCAAAACACCCCACCCAGTCAGACCCTTCTGTCCTCTCCACCACACGAGAGGCGACCATAGATGCTCCAATCCCTCATGCCCCAAGCAGGGCAACACCAAAGGCGTGCTCAGCTGGTGCCTAACCTCCCCCCCTCCCCACTGCCTGAACTGTGATGGAGATCACTCTGACCGTGATCGGGTCTGCCCATCTAGACTGGCTCCTCTCCCCTCTGCTCCAGCTCCCACCCAACCCACCCCAGATGATGACGAGATGGA
>QFET01004142.1:0-30505 GCA_003316355.1 Tuber calosporum
GGGGGGGGTGGGGGAGGGATTGTTCTAATAGTAGTGTGTAGGTTAGCTCAAAGCAGATTTATATATCCTTCTACAATTGAAGTAGAAGTATACGGCATCACATCTACTGAAGCGTGAATAAATAAGTACTCCTGTCCTGATGATTGATATACCTTGAGCAACAGAGGGTAAAAATAAAAAAAAACAGGGCCCAATATAGTGTACCGCTGACAGAGAGTATCGCAGTGCGTGGTACCGTGGGAGCTTGCAGAAGGGATTGGGATGCGCTGGGTGTGTCTTTCGATTATCGTAGTTTAGTTGGAAACAAAAATAAATAAAAAACAAGTCGAATGTACATACCTCTCCTTCCTACCTGCCTACGTCCTGAGGATATCATAGTATTCATACTATTCTATTTAAATAATACTACTACTACGCTATCCCCCCCCCTTCCCCAATTTTCAGTAAGTAAGGTAGAGTCAAAGGTAGTTAGTGATGAGTGGTCAAGATAGGGAAGGCATCAGTATCGAACCGGTAAGCAGTGACGATACTCGTATTCGTACTATGCAAGAAGCCCCCTCAACCAGAGGTGGGGTACTCTGATGTTCGGATCCTTGTTTTTCTATCATACCTGCTACGAGTATATAAGAGGTGGGGGGTGGATCAATTTTAAGAGCAATTACCAAAACCCTTACAGTGCAGTACAGACTATTCAGCTTGTTTCTCATTTTGTCTCTACTGTACTATTGGTACTGAATATCTGAGCTGTTTCTGTTTCTGTTTCTGTTTCTGAGTGGGTTGCCCCTTGCTGCTGCTGCTGCTGTGTGGCAATCGTATCACACCGGTATTCAGCGCCAGAATGGTATGTACAGTACTTGTACTCGTACCGGCTGATATAGTACCAGTACAGTACAGTATGGTTTGTCAAGTTTTTATTTGATCAGTCGAGAGTACGGCTTCGATCAGGACTATGATACCCCCCTCCCCTCCCCTCCCATCCCCTGCACCTCAAGAAAAACAACATCCGATGCAGCAGTTTCAAAGAAATCAAGAGGGCAAGAAAAAAGACTTTGGGTCTTGAAAGTGTCCAAGACAGGTGGGTGGGCTGTGCTAGAAATCGAGAACCCTACGATAAATCCTAAAATGAGCCCAAAGTTTTTTCACTTTCGGGGGGGAAAAAAAACTTTTTTCTTGATCTCTTGGTTTTCTCGGAATTGCTGTGATCGGTAGTAGTAGTAGTAGTAGTAGAATAGCGAGAGTGTTTTAATATATAATTCTTTTTTACCGTTGAATGGAAAGAGGGGAGGGAGGAGAGGGCGATTCTCAGGTCTGGTGGTACTAGTACTGGTAAGGGAATGTGGACTGTGGACGCCATTGACGATTCGACGAGTACCATACCAGATAGCGTAGTATGATATGTCCGAACTATACAAACCTCATAGAGTGGGTAGGGGATATTACTAATAAGGGCTTTCTTTGGTTGTGTCCGACTCGGTCCTTGTTCTCCATAACCTGCGCACACGCAGGTGTTGGATAAAGAAGTGGTAGTTCGAATACTCCCCCCCCCCTTGCTCCGGGTAGGGTAATTGATACTGTATACCCAGAGACACATCCGGCAATGAAATGCTACTTTCTAAAAACTGTTCCTGTATTGTACTGTACAGTACTGTAGGACTCTTATCGATCAGAAACTCTCCCGCCATATCACTAGACTAACCCCTCAAACCCCATATATTAGATCGGTATTCTACTGGCGGTTATCAATGATATATTACTACGGCACTAATCAATCAATCGATCAATCAATCAACCACGATAAATAGTTTCCCCTTCTTTCAAATATCAGCACATTGAATGCCTACAGTACCTCCGAGTTGCCACCTTTTGTTTCACACTTCAAATTTCACATATCACCTTACGCCATTGCCTATATCGTACGAGTCGCCTCCTTAGGTTAAGGTCTAGGATGATACGATATCCCTCCTCCCCCTCTCCAGAGAGGGAAATGCTGGACCATCAAGCACATGGTATCATACCTGATTGTTTCATCGAATGATGTATCTACGATACTACAAGAGTTGAACTGCAAATCTCCTGGATTCTGATTAGTCATGAAATACCCCTGACTCCGATTATAATGTAAGGTATGATATTGCGTTTTGCGCATCTCCAGTGGTCTACAGTGTAGATACCCGCTACCATATTTTGCAATGCCAGCGGTACGCGTTGTGTGCGGGATTCATTATACTCGTACTCAGAGTGGGGTTTACCTTGTTGTATAGGATCTCGAAAAGGAGAGGTTGGGATTCGAAATTGAGGACTATGAGGAGGCTGGGGAGGAGGAGGAGACCTGATGGTATAGGAAGTGGGGGTGGGGTGGGGGGAGTCATCGAGCTGGGATGTGAGTTATTCCAGGTGAGGTATAAGTTATGGGGAGGTGATTTATTGGATGATTTTGAGTGAAGCATAGTCCAAGTACGATAAGAAAACAAAATTTGCAGAGTTGTAGTCGCCACACAAATCCCTAGCAAGAAAGAGGTAAGAAAGAGGGCGCGGGGCGTGAGTGGTACGGTATTTCAGATGCTCATTCGCAAAACAAAATATATATTCCTGGCGAAGAATCGATGAGCAGAATATGAGCACCAATATCATACAAAATTATGCGCAATTTCTATTTCCGGGCACAGTACAGTACCCTTCCCTCCTCAATCCCAGTTCCCTCCACCAAATATCACACCTATACCAGTCAAGTCCAAGCTCAATCCCAAACTACACCAACGCATAATACAACACCCCCAATCTAAAAAAAGAAAGAAAATGTTCCCAACAAACCTACGCCAAGTCCAATCGATTCCTCCAGGAGATGGAATCCGGGCTCTAGCTGACTGGCTAGCTCGGTTCAGCTTGCGATAGGGCCATGCTCGGTATGATAGCGATACACGCGGGCACACATCGAGTACCCGTTAAACACGTAGGAGTGGGCATACTGGTTCTGTACAGTATGCATCTTCTCCTCTGCCTATTTACGGTACTCTTCCATATCCCATATGGGTGACTTGTGATGTTGTCAAAATCCTAATATCCAATTATAGAAAGAAAAGAAAGAAAGAAAGCACAAATAGAGAATAACTCCGGCTCCTTTGAAAAAACGCCTCAAAGAATCGTACGATATGTCCCGGTTCTTTCCCCCCCCTGGGAATTGTTTGTGATGTAAAGAGCGGTCATGACTCATCACTCCTCTTCTTCTACTTCTCCTATCATACATAAAGTACTTCCCCCCTTCATGCTTTCTCTATCGTATCGTGTCTTATTATACCCACCCAGGAGAGACATCACTCTACAACAAATCTTTGCGGTTTCGTACTTCCTCCTTCATCAATGGGGCATCTCTTTTTACCAAGACTAGCACTGTAAAAAAAACAAAAACTCGATTATTGGAACCTATGTCATGTGCTATGTATCATAGTTGGAAATTCCCTTCTGAGGAAAGCGGACCGGGGAGCACACAGTACTCGTACCGTAATCTGGCAACAATCGATATCACTGCGGTACTCACCCATCTCCAAACAAAATCCCATGTATAACAAGTTCCCAAATACTTTTTACTCCTGCCCCCGAGTACCGGTACCGGTACGTCAAATACCGTACTGGAACGATATGCGAGGAGGAAACAAAGCTACGTACAAGTACTCCATGTCTCAGTCACTACAGTATGGTGCCGTATATGGCGTGAGTCATCGATACCACCCTCACCCCAATCCAGCCTCCTGCCGTACTGTACAGTACCTACTCGTACAAAGTACTGTACCTACAGCACGAGGGAGGACCAGTCATAACTTGTCAAATAGAAAAGAAAAGAAAAAGGAAAAAAGAAAAAAAAACCTCTAATCTCAGGAATTTTTTTTCTCGCAAGTGAGATCAAGTATGAATATTGGGAAACGGAATAAGATGGGGGGCGGGGATGGGGGATGGGGGGATGTGAGTGTTTGCTTTTGTTATTTATTTTTATTTTTATACTTTTCAAATTTGGTATTGGAGATATCATACTCGTTCCCACAGATTTGTATGTGGCCTGACGGTCTCGAGAGTCGATGACTTGTATTCGTACTGTGCTGTGCTAGGTTCTGGACATTTCTTAGGAAATGCTGGTATGTTTCGAAGGTAGAGTGAGTGTCTCGGGACGTGTCGGTGCACTGGGCAGACTTTACCAATCAGCAGGGGAGTTCGTGATAATTGTGTCTATAATTCTCAACTCGATTCGTCTCGTTACGTGGGGGATTAGGTGATGGGAGTGAAAGATATATGGTATCATATTTTTGTCCATCTCTGTGAAAAGGAATTTATTTATAATATTGTATAAAAAATTTGATAGACTTGTACTCAATCTATCAGATTACGACAAATTAGAATTGACTGCTCGCCCCCCCTGCTCTGTAGGGAACCTGGCAAGTGATTAAAAGTTATGGAAGAGTGGCGAGTGAGGAAGGAAGGAAGATGATTTTGAACTCTTGAACTTTTTCAAAACTTCCCTTGAGGATAATGTTTTGAGTGAAATACTCGAGAAGGTGATATTTTTTTGTTGTTGATTTACTACAGTACCGTAAGTGGGATTGATGAGGTCCCTTTTTCTTTTTTTCTTTTTTCTTTTTATAGGCAATGCCTTGGAGCGTGTATACTGGGATTTTCCTGTATAATAACCTCGCACTCAATCCATCGTTATGGATGGCACAAATCGCATCCTCGCGTGACCTGGCAATCCAGTGCAAGGAGGATTCACAAAACCGCCACCACAATTTCAGCTCCGTCGTCTCCGTGTCGGCGGGAAGGCACGGAGGGTTACGGGTCTATGGCGCGCGGCATTGACGCCTTCCGGTGGGACCTTAAAGTGACGGTAACGTACAGTACAGTACACCATTTTTCCTCTGCGTGCTCCACCGTGGGTGGTGCGGTGCTTTGGGTGCTTGCTTGCTTGCTTGCTTGAATAAAAGAGGAATGTGGTATCAAAGGACGTTGTAATTTCCTCTCTTGGTAAGGGGTCTTGTCTTGTCTCAACTGAGGGCTGAGTTTGGGATGACTTTCCCACCCCCTCCTCTCCGAGACGGGGGAATTGGACGACCTACAGTGCCGGTAGCACATTTCACTCGCTTCCGAGTGTTGACAGGATAGAGCGCGTAGCGTATCGGGTTAAAGTGGTGATAGGCTGTATCGGGTACTCGAATACGTACAGTATATGAGGTATATGCATGTCTCAGCTCCTTCCTCGTTGTCAATTTATCGTTCAATCAATCGATCAATCAATCCATTCATCATCCAAGGAAGGAATCAGAGTGGGAATTGGAATGGGAAGTGGGAGGAAGGGGAAATACAAGTGAGTACCGTACTCGAGTACGGTACGCTCCCGTGCGGTGATAGGGGCGGCGGTAGTGCTCCCGTGGTCCCCGGTGTCGAGCGGACGGGGGGAGACAGGTTCTTCCTTGAAACTATCATATCATATCATATCATATCGAGTAGAGTAGAGTAGAGTAATGCTATGGTATCACCTGACCACTTACTCGAGTACCCCAGAAACATACATGCCCCTCTCCTCAATGGGTCGCCTCCCCGCCTTCATCCCATATCGACTGCCACTCTCCAGTGAGTTTCCAGTCTTGCGCCAGCCAACCAGCCAACCAGCCAACCTCCCTCCCATCCTCCTCCACCTACTCCGCCCATCCCCAACCTATCACACTGCGGTGGATTTTTTGTCCATTACCATCCCGCTCGGATAGCCCAACACATTACTGCGCACGCCCAGATCAGACATGTAGACATGGCAAGACACAATGTACTCGTGCTCGAGTAGAGAGAAGAAGGAAAAAGGGAGCAAGAGTTATATCGGCGACGCCGCCAAAAGCCACAATTTTCCGACTTGCTTTTTTTTGTTGTTGTTTGATTAGAGTGCACTTGGCTTGCCGGTTGGTGGGAAGCGCTGACGTAGCGGATTGGGCTACTCGTAGAGAGGAGGGGAAGAGATGGAGATCTTAGATTCTGCATCATTGTCAGGAATGGGATATCCCTGCATATCAGATTTGGTCCGCAGTGGGAAATTTCTCCAGTCGTGGTCGAGTCGACCTTGCTTCGCCTTTATCAGATTACCCATATTTCCGGGTGGGATTCTCGGCTGAACCTGACGAGATGTGTGACCAACCAACCAGGGGATTGTATTGTAGGTTGGTTGGTCGGTTGGTTGGAGGCTGATTGCAGAGGGGTGGGGGGGGGAAAGTTATCCAATCCTATCATATATCACGCTGAGCTCGGAGTGATTTCCCATCTACTGTACCACAGTATATTTTGCCCCCGCCCCCGGGCCGTAAGATCGGATACGGTACCGTACCGTACTTGTATCTCTCTCCCCACTTTTCAATAACTGTACTCGTGCACACATGAATTATCCATCCAAAAGGGGTAAAGTAAACGAGCGCCAGCGGGAAAAGGGGGTGTGAATTACAAGTACTCTACTGTAGTAAAACAAAAAAAAGGCAACTCTGATACAGCACAATATTCAGCGCATCTGAAATGACAGGTACGTAGATCACCCGGACGTACCGTGAATAAGCATCACCCATGCACAAACCTGAACCCACAGCACGCTGCGTTACTACTTGTATGATACTACCGTGCCGGTATGATATGTTCGTTCACGCCACAGAGGCCAGCAACTAAGACCTCGCTGAAAAAAAAAAAACCCCTCGTACTGTATACAGTACTAGGGTATGGATGGTCAAAAAAGGTGGGAAAAAAACTTTTGGGTGGCGAGACGGGGAGGGGAATAGGAGCTCTGATATTGTAGATTAGTGAAAATAAACAAAACGAAAGAAAAAAAAAGGGGGGGGAATGTTACATGATGGCATTAACCTTGGGTAGTTGCACCGTGCAATCATCATAATTCTACCTGTACTTGTAAAATAGAGTCGAACCGATCAAAAGGGGTGGGAAAGAATCTAGTCTTTTCGAGGGATTTCTTCAAACAACTCTATAAACGAATAGAACGAACTACGAACTGATGTTTGAAACATTACTCGAGCAGTGTACAGTACTTGTACCAAAATACATACAGTTCATCGCTCCTCCAATCCGAATTCCCACAAGTAGTATCCACCAAGACAGAAATTTTTCCACAACCGCCAACCTGATCTTGTCGATATATTTTTCTACCTTTCCTTCTCCTCACCATTTTAACGTTACACTGTTCAATCCTGATGTGCCTACCGGCACGGTACTCGAGTATGATACGAGTACACGCACTTATCCACCTCGTGGCCCATCTACAGCCGAGGGGAATGACATCCCTCTTTCGCACGGGGTGCTCGTGTGCCGGATGCGGTGTGTGATTTTTTCCATACTCACGTCTTGTCGCTCCCTCCCACTTCCACTTCCACACCCACACACGTTGGCGGGGATTGTTATCCTGAGTTACCGACGGGAGGGAAAAGGAAAAGGAGGGGGGGGAAAAAAAAAAAAAATATCACTGCGCACGTCCGAATCCGTACTGGATCGGCGATGGATGGTGTTGTGGATGTGTGCGACGTGAGATTTTGCAACAACAAGAGGGTGGGGAGGGGCTTGCGGGTGTGGATATGTTTTTTTACTTTTTTTTATTGTGCATGTGTGTCTCTGTTCAGCTGGATCTGGATCTGGGGATTGGGATGGGAGTAAGAGGGTGGTGGAGATTGGGGGTGGTGGTGATGGTAAAATGCTTTGGGACTATTTTTCCCATTATCCATGTTGAAAGTGGTTTCTGATTTCTCCTGAGTGGGTTTGGCAGGAGGTGCGTGGTGGGTTGGTTGTGAGTGATGGTGTATGATCGGGGTTCTGGGTTGCTGCTGGTAAGGAGGGGTAACATACCCACAGAGTCGCTGAGCGCAAGGAGGCATGTGTCAACTTGCCATAACCTGGTATCATGACTCCGAGAGCTGTGGGCATTATCCGTTCTGTGGTCCGGGCGTGCATGGTGGTGGTTTGGTAACTACACGCCACATTAGTTGGCTTCGGGGTGCTTGGGTTTTCCCCACCCAACAGCAGCTCCCTTTGCAAACTCGAAACTTCAAGTATCCAGCAAATAGTACCGGTACGAGCACTCGAGTAGTGCCAGTAATTAGTGGGGGTCACGGGGGTCGTCTGGGCTGAAGCTTTGACCCTGTCCTGTGGAAGCTCCCGTGCCATCGTAGGCTCGTTTTGTCGCACGATTAATCTACAGTAACCAAATATCACTGTAGGTAATAAGTTTTTTTTTTTACATTTGTTCAGGGTGTGTTCTGGCAAACAAAGGACCGTTCCGTTTCGTCAGCCTAAGAGATTCGGTTGTATTGTATGTAGTCTGTGGTGAATTGAATTTATAACCCTCTGGAAGAAGTCGGCTTTGAAGGATACATAGCTTGTGCCGGGTAATCTAGAAACTTACCTACAATACCACAAAAGATAGAAAGAAAAAAAAAAAAGATGGGTGATGCAACGAATCGAACTTCATCCGCTCCAAAGGACAGATGTGCCACCTCATGCCAAAGAGGGATTACGCCACCTCAAACCAAAAGAGGGTTGATGCCTATAAGCCAAATACCCGTCTGGCATTTATTCAACCGAGATTGTCATCTAGGGACCACTACAACGACAACCATGATTGCAGAGTAACGGGCGAAATTTCCCATTTGCGAGTGCAAACGATCGGCCACGCTATCGATTCTACCCTCAAAATTTTAGTCTCATACTGCATAGTATGAACAAAGGCGTCTTGGGTTTCAAATAGCCTAGTGAGAGCGGTGTTTGCAGGGCTGGAAAGGGGAACAAAATGTGCTGTGGTCTCTGCTGTGGTGACTTTTTGCCTAGGGCGGGTAGTAGGGAGGGAGGTATCATAGGTAGGCAGGTAGGGCCGGGGTCACGGATTGTGGTTGTGGTTGTGGAGTTTGGGAAGGCGGCCGTACTGGATTTGGTTTTTGAAAAGGGAAGTGATGTCGTGACAGAGCAAAGTATGTGACGCTGATTTATCACCGATTGTAGATTTCCGTCTTGTGGAGCTCACGAGATGGTAGGGAGTGGACTGAGAGCTTTTCTGGGATACCCCTTCCTTCCTACTGAATCGGTCCAGAAAACTCCGTGAATCCTGATACTTCCGTTCCTCCCGTAGGCACGGCAAGACATTTGATATTCTCGGATGTGAAAATGGCCGGGAGTGCTCGAATTGGAGAGCTTTTCCATAAAGCCCCCAAAGAGATATCCTCTGGGGGGATGAAATGAGCGTAGGACAAGCTAGCGAAGTGATATAGAACCAAATAGAAGTGGTTTTTATTGACATGTTCGTGAAAGAAGAGAAGAGAGCCTACAAGGTCGTTATTTAGAAGACGCGCTAACAAGTTTGGAGCAGAAGAGTGCTGTATTCAGCGCTTATCATTCGCTCATAGGACAGTTCAAGGTATTGTGCACCACTTCCGAGAGGGCAATTCACTTATAATAAGTAACGTATTCGGGTGTGTCATGGGTCAACAGCTAGTGGATGGGTTGGATATATTTATTAGCGGAAAACCACAATGATGTTAACCACTCAACTAAATGCACTCAAGTCACGTCCAGATTGTAATTACTGTATTGCCCCTATATTTAGAATAAGTCTATTTATTTTTATCATGAGAAACTATTTGGATGAAGGAAAAATGATACAAAGTGTGTCAAAGTAAACAATAAATTTTGATTATACATATATTTATCATCAACCATGTTATAGATGACCTGATGATGTGTGGAGTGGTGGGGAGGTTCAGGGATGCCTTCTAGGGGGTTATATGATTGATTTTCCTGCTAGGAAAGGTAAGCTATTGAACATTAGGTCAGGTGAATATGACGTACATTTTGAACCACCTGGTCATCATCACTCTCTCTATTCCTACACGTGACTGTCATGAACGGGCTGAACATCAGGGGGGTCTTGGCAAAGGACTTTCAGCCTCCAGGACCTTCCAGATGTTCAGTCCGTTCATGCTAGGGACTTGTATGGTAAGCTACTAACAAGTATTTTGAGAATACCAAAGGGACTTTAAAGATACTATTAGGATAGGGGGAGAAGCGTCGATGGATGGGTCTTCAATAGAGAGGGTGAAATTTATGGAACAAATAGAGTAACCATTCAACTTGTAGTAATAAAGATGATAGTCCTGTGAGGGTAGAGAGTCTGAATCCTTAAGAGATTGCAGGCTCTTTAAATATAAAAGATTGTAGCTAGGAAAACTTAACAATAGTGTAAACATCCTGTCCAACAAATATGCTAACAGAGGCAGCATAATCAGGTAACCATATTCAGAAAACAGAGGGTTAAAAACGAAAGGATAGACCTAACAAAAACAGTAATAGAATCCAAACATGTAGGGACAAGCAATCACTGATATTATACAAATCCAGTATATATAGCAGGAGGATAGTGATACTCAAATAGGTAGAAGCAAGGAGGGAGTAATGATAGGCAAAATAAGGAAAGAACAACCAGTTAGAAAGTCATGACTGAGTACAAAGGGACAACCAAAGGATAGTGCTTATCATGTATAAACCCAAATAAGTAATAACCAACATCAAGTTAGTAGTAATAGTAAAAACACCATGAGATTCTGTTATACCTATTAATACCAAAACTTTACAACTCTAATAAATTCTTATCAGTATCCTTACTGACTCTCACCTTAGCTTTGTGCTGGTTGTTTTGTTTGGGATTCCGTTATGTAACAGGCGCTAGCCTGTGTGAATGGTTATACAATAGAGCCTAAGCGGTAGCCTGCTATCGCCTTGGTGTCTAAGGGAGACCTGCTGAGAGGCGAAGACAAAGAGAGTACAATAGAATGGTTTATAGAGCGAAGAGGAACAATAGGATCACCATTCAACCAAGTGTATTCACTGTCTAGGCATCTGTCTGAAGTCTGATGTCTCCTGCTAGCCAGGAGACAACTCTTATATACATGAAATCTTTCCTGCAAGAGGTAAGGCTCTGGGTACCCACAGCCATTATCATTACCGGTGAGTGTACAGCTACCGGAATCCTGTGGCCCTGCCGGAGTCCTGGAAAGCCTGGGGCTTTTCCACAATACTGCCTCTATCCTACCACCGGTATACATGACCTGTTCCTTCCCTTGGAACTCCTGGGGCACAATCCTGATGATCGTCCAAAGCATACAGTAATCAGGGTGCCGGAATCTAGAGATTCCCGTAGGGAAATCAAATACAAAAGAAATCAAATCAAATGAATGTAATATGACAAAGGAAATGCTAACGAGAGTGGTAATAGAGGTACCGGAACATCTACATATGTTACATTCCCCAAATCTGAACAAAACTTATCTTCTCCTAAGGCCATAGGCCTCATCGCCGCTCTCCCAAGGCCAGAGCATAGAATCATCATCAGTATTGAAGTAGCTATCATCTGAGCCTGCAGAATCGTATTCCTCAACGTTTTAGGGCTGCCAGAAATCGTTGTGTACTATGGTTCTGGGGCAAGGGATTGTAGACACTTCTATAGGCTCCCAAGAGGTCCTGACATAGTGGGAGGTGATCTTAGGCATTGGATCTGTGCTGTGATTTTCTTTCCAATATTCCGCTATGATTTCCATTGAGTTCTCCAGTTTCTCGATAGGTTCCCAAGAGTCATCTGTCCTTTCATACCCTTTTCAGTGTACCAGGAACTCGACTCTGTTGTTCTGTAGGCGATAATCCAGTATCTCTTCTGCTTCCCATTCCTCTGCATTGTTGATGAGTATAGGGGCTGGCCTATCTATCCTCCTGGATGCATATCTATTGGGATCGTTCTCTTGGTATGCCTTGAGGCATGATATGTGAAAGTATCGCTTCTGGTGCTCCATTCTCTTAGGCAATTCTAGCTTGTAGTTATCGCTACTAGAGTCATGCTCTAGGACCTTAAAGGATCCAAACCAGCGAGGCTCTAGCTTCTTGGATCGTCCAGGGGCAGAGGTGTAAGGGCGTCCTCTAACAAGAACTCTGGTGCCAATATTGAATGGTCTTCGATAGGGGTTCCTCTTTTTATCTGGTTGCACAGTCTGCCGGAATGTGGCATGCTTTCTGGCTATATCAACTTCCATCCTGGTGGCTTCATGGGCTTTAAAGATCTTGTCCACTGCTGGTACTTTGCTGGCGGATCTGAGGACAGGATTGAAGAGCTTCCAAGGGTGTCCATAGAGTGCTTGGTATAGAGATATTCCCAAGGATTTATGGGGGGCGCCATTTATGGCTGCTGCTATCGCTTGGAGGGTATAGTCCCAGTTGTTCTGTCTTTTGTTGATGAAGTTTCTCATCATCTGTTTAAGGGTGCAAATCCGGCGCTCTACCTGGCCATTAGTTTGGTTGTGGTACTGAGTTGCCATCCCGACCTGGATTCCCATTGATTTCATCATCTGAGACCAGAACTTGGAGGTAAAGCGGGAGTCTTGGTCCAGTACTATCCTTAGGGGATGTCCATGAACATCAAATATCGTCTTCTGGAGCTTGCTGAATACTTTTTCGGAGGTGGCAGAGTCCTGAAGTGGTATAAGATAAGTGTAGGAAGTAAAGCGATCGATAATAACCATGATAGTTGTATGGTTGTTTGATTTGTTGAAGGGACTAGCGAAATCGATGGCAAGGGATTGGTAGGCTTCGTCTGGTGCTGACAGGGCTAGAGATCCACCTGCCGGAAGTGTAGTTGGCTCCTTGTTGATCTGACACTGATTACAAGAGTGACAGTAGGCTATGAAGTCCTGGCACCTCTGAGGCCACCAGAAGAAACAAGTGGCGTACTTGTAGGACTTGTGAGCTGAGAAGTGTCCTAGTCCTTCATGAACTGTTTTAAGGATGAAATCCCGAAGGGATACTGCCCTTTCCAAGGGTCCCATAGGGATATAAATGTTAGAATAGCCGTTGGTATTGTCAGCTATGAGGAGGCCATCCTGGATTGAATAGTGTAGCTTGTCAGTGGTCTCCAGGACTCGCCGAAAAAGAGGATCATTCTGGAGGGCTTCCATGACAGTTGGGCGGAATCTTCCCATGAGGGATGAGTGGAGGGTACCAAGGAAGGTTTGGGCCTTATCAGTTTCAGTAGAATTCCAGAAAGCTTCAGGATCACTATAGAGGGGTCCAGAAGCTGGCGAAGCTGTTGAAGCCGGAGGTGGGGAGGCTGGAGTTAACATATCTGCAAGTCTGAGGTATTTGTTTCCTGGTGAGGGTAGGGACAAAGAGCTATCGTTTGATGGAGGGGGGCTACTGTTCATTGAGGTATCTGATTTTGCTTTCACTTTCTTTGCTTGCTTTCGCTTTTCAGGGTCCTTGGGGAAGTATCCATTGGCTTCCTTACTGTCTCGGTGTGTAAGGCACTAGTCATCATAGCAGGCAGTCCAAGAGAGCCCTGAATGGCTACGTTCCTCCCTAGTCTGGTGAAGGTTCAAGGTAGCTTTGTCTCCCCAAGAGTTGCCTGCCTGGATGCTGTTATCACTGCTGCTAGCGCTATTCTTACGCTTTTGGGAGCGAGTGACTGCATTGGCTGCTATCTCTTTGCTTGCTAGGTAGTCTGGGGAGGAGTGATAAATAGATTCGCGAGTAGTGAGGGACGGAGAGTGCTGTGTTTCTTCAATGGTTTCTATTTCGCTATCGGAATCTAGGCTATAGTATGAGGAAGAAGTGTGGTTGGTTTGAATATAATTGGAGTTGTGCTTCAGGAGATCAGAATTTTCAGAGGTGGGGTCCTGTAGTATTATATCTTCAGGCCCTGAATTGGTTTCTTGAACTCTGGATAGATAGTCTGCCAGAAAATTCCAAGCTCCAGGCATGTATTCTATTTTAAATCAAAGCGGCTAAGATGCATTATCCATCTCTGCTGCCTCTAACTGAGATTCTTCGGTGTCATGAGCTTGGTAAGACTCCCATGGTCGGTAACTATGGTGAACTTTGTGTGGGACAACAGGTGGGCGAAGGCTTGTACAGCTTCAACTATTACAAGCGCTTCAGGTTGGTGGGTGGGGTAGTTACTCTGAGAGGCTGACAGTTTCCTGGAATGGAATGCTGCCAGTCTGCCTGTATCTCTAGTTGGTCCTTGGCCTATACAAGCGCCACTGCCGGTAGGAGATGCATTGGTCAATAGCCAGATTGGTTCTGGGTTGGTATAGTCAATAGGTCTAAGAACTAGATAATTTTTCGCCGCCTTTTTCACTGCTTGAAAGGCTGCTTCCTGCAAGTCTGTCCATATCCATTCAGTATCGCCAGTAAGCTCTGTAAGTGGTGCAGTAATGGTGGCTATGTGTGCTATGAACTGGGAGATATAATTAACCATCCCATTGAAGCGCTGAAGTTCCTTTCTGTTCTGAGGTCTTGTCCAATCCTCAACGCTTCTGATCTTCTCTGGTGCTGGGTGAATGCCTTTATCATCGATAAGGTGACCTAGGATATCAAGCTTTTGTGCAAAGAAGACACTCTTCTTTGGATTAGCATATAGCTGCGCTTTTCCAGTTTCTTGCAAATAGCTTTAATATGATTGATATGGTCCTGGTGTGTATCGCTATATATCAGGATATCGTCAATGTATACCCATACAAAGACTCCTAACTCTTCTGATAGTGTATCTTCCATGACTCTCATGAAGGTTCCAGGAGCATTTGTGTCTCCTTGCAGCATTACTTTGCAGGCGAAGCCTCCAAAGGGTGTCATGATAGTGTTATACTTCTCATCCTCAGGTTCAACCCTGGTCTGAAAGTATGCATCATTGAGGTCTATCTTGCTTCAGAATTTGGCTCTGCCCACAGTGTTAAGTATGAGCTGCTGATTAGGGATTGGGGCTTTTTCCTTTTTAGTGTTCTTATTCCTATAGCGAAGGTCCACTAATGGTCTTATCCTGCCATCAGGTTTCCCTTGAATGACCATGCTGGCGCCTCCTGGAGTTTGTGATCTGTTGAGTATCCCAGCCCTGATTTGCTTCTCTATCCATGCCTTGAATTTAGGTATCAATTTTTCGGTGGTCTTGAAGGTTGGTATCTTGACATAAAGGTCTGGGTCCTTGATCATGATCTGGTAGTTAAAGCGCTGCAATGGTGGTAGGGTTTCAGGTATTTCTGTGACAAAAACCTGAGGGAACATCTTGAGGAAATCTGGTATGTCTTCCAGTTTAGCCATCGCGGGGCAAGGCTAGGTGCTGTTCCCATTGCAGTTTACTCTGACTTTGTGGTCAGAGAAGTAGAGGGTATTTTTTAGGCAGTCTATGACTGCTCCAAAGCGTATGAGGTCATCCATACTGAGTAGTATATCATAATCTGATACAGGAGTGATGCTCATATGTACCTTGAGTACCTTCATGCTTCCAATTTCGATATCTGTTATGCAGGTGTGATTGCTGCTTGATCTGGATCCTTTGACAGCTATTTTGAGCGTTGTAGGCGTCTTCTTATTGGTATAAGGGATATTGGTTGTTGTAACAAAGCGATTGCTGATTAGGGTACTGCCAATGGTTCCAGTGTCTGCTAGGACCCTAGCGTGTTTCTTGTTGACAAGCATTGTGAATTCTGATGCTTGTAATGGCCTGGCCGCTTCCTTGGGGGTGCCTACAGTAGTCTTGTTGGTTATGATGGTATTCCTTCCATCCAACTCTTCTGTGTCATCGCTTTCTGCCTCATAGTGCTCTTGATCGCTATCTGGGGTGTCCTGGGTGACAGTGACATGATTGGACTTGATTTCCTTCTTTGGACAATCATTAGCCATATGTCCTGCTTCTCCACTGTAGTAACAGGCTACTTCTCTTTTGTGTCGATCCATTTCCTGCTTGTTTAGCTTCTTATGCTTGGGAGGGTTTGATTTTATTGCTATAGCTTTGCCTTTTCCTGCTGGCTTGTAACTGGTTTGTTGTGTAGAGTTCTTAGCTTTGTTTGGCTTATTTCCGGAGGTGCTGGAGGAGCTGCCGCTACTCCCATAGGCTCCTGTCTTGAACATTGTTGCATCATATCTTTCTGCCAATTAGACCACTTGATTCCAGGTATCGGTATCTCTAATCTGTGGTTCCACATTTCTTCTGAGCCTGGGATCCATGGCATCCATAAAGTATTCTATTTGTGCATAGTCTGATATTGAGTCTCTAGGCAGTGTTCCTCTTAGGTCTTCTAGTTCTCCTGCAATCTTGGAAATTCTCGCTGGCTTGCCTCCTGAGGACTGTTGTATCTTCTGCCATTTGAGGTACAGGTTATCTGTGTTGGTTGATGCTTCTAAAAGCTACTTAAAGCTATTCTTGAATTCTTGGAGGGAGGGTTGATTGTCTTCAAACTCATCCATGAGGTTGAGGTATGCACAATGTGCTCACGTTTCTGTAAAGGCACCATAGTAGTCCACCACATCCTCTGTGTCATCAAGGACATTATACTTGGATAAGTACTTCTTAAGCTCCATAAACCAGCGCTTGAGCTTGTCCGGTTGTAGATCTTCGCCTTCTCCACTGAATTTGGATAGTTGTGGAAGCTTGATCTTAGGTTTCCTGGGTTGGTCTGGAGCGTCAGCCGTCGTCCTAGATGCTGGCGGAGGTGCTGGCGGGTGTCTGGGAGTTTCTGGTTCTTTCCCCTTTCACTGAGGTACTGGTGGTGGTCTAGAGGGTCCCTGGGAGTCTGAAAATCCACCAGGTGGTGTCTCGCTTCTTGAGGGTACTGCAGAGTGTGGTAGGGTTCCAAAGACTATCTAGAAGATGCTTCTGGTTCTTGGTCTCGATTCTTGATCTGTCTCTGTTCTCTGGGTTTCTCTTTGGAGGATTTGCTCTGCTGTAAGGTCCTCTTCTGAGTCTGTATCAAGGTCTCCAGGTTGTAGGAAACCTTGTCTATATATAGGTGTATCGTCACCTTCTCCTTCTGGGTCTGTGTCTGGGTTATTCCCAAGTCTGCTAGCAGGTCTGACTTCTTCTGTCTGTAATGATGAATGTAGTACTAGAGTCGTGAGTCTCTCCCTGCCACTCCTGCTTCTAACTAGTTATCAAGAAAAGGGAAGGGTGATCAATCCTACCCACTGTTCTCAATCCTGAGAACCAGATATCACCTGCTGAGGCGAAAAAATGTAACAGGCGCTAGCCTATGTGAACGGTTATACAATAGAGCCTAAGCGGTAGCCTGCTTTCGCTTTGGTGTCTAAGGGAGACCTGCTAAGAGGCGAAGACAAAGGGAGTACAATAGAATGGTTTATAGAGCGAAGGGGACCAATAGAATCGCCATTCAACCAAGTGTATTCACTGTCTAGGCATCTGTCTGAAGTCTGATGTCTCCTGCTAGCCAGGAGACCACTCTTAAATACATGAAATCTTTCCTGCAAGAGGTGAGGCTCTGGAAACTCGCAGCCACTATCATTACCAGTGAGTGTACAGCTACCGGAATCCTGTGGCCCTGCTGGAGTCCTGGAAAGCCAGGGGCTTTCCCACAACACTGCCTCTATCCTACTGCCGGTATACATGACCTGTTCCTTCCCTTGGAACTCCTGGGACACAATCCTGCCGATCCTCCAAAGCATACAGTAATCAGGGCGCCGGAATCTAGTGATTCCGGTTGGGAAATCAAATACAAAAGAAATCAAATCAAATGAATGTAATTTGACAAAGGAAAGGCTAACATGAGTGGTAATAGAGGTACCGGAACATGTACACATGTTACACATTAGACAAACTTGCCTGCTTGTCTCTTAAGGATTACAGCCTTGTTCTTATTATCAAGGGCTTTGTACTTTTTGTATATATAAGCAAGTTGTTAGGATCCAAGAATAAGTCCATCTTGGACTTGATAGTAGTTAAGTTTGGCACTCTGGCCAAGAGCTTGCTGTTATCAAAGAAACTCCTCTGGTATACTAATGTCTGCTTCCATTTCTTGACATAGTAGGACTAGTTCATCAAAATATTACTTCATCTTAACAATTAATCCTATTTCATATTCTGTTTTTTTTTTCTTTTTTTTCTTTTTTTGATTATCTCATATATTCGCAGTTAATGTACAGGAACCTGCATGGAGCACAAGTTATAGTATAAACTGAATATTAATTTGAAACAATTAAAACCAATGAAATATCGGACCCAGTTCCCCCATGGTGAAAACCATACTATTACTGCGTCCAATAATGGTGACTACTCATCTTAGTATCGTAGGAAATGAAACTCAAAGAAATCATATTAATAAGGAAGGATAAAATATAGGAAAGAAAAGCAGTCTCTCAATCTGAGTCATTGCTAGAGGTCAAGGAGGGCAGGATAGTAAGTACTGTTGGTATGGTAGGTGGGAAGAGAGTGTGCATGGTATGAATATATGAGGCTAGACTGAGAATAAGGTTCAAGTCGGCCCAAAGCAGGGAGCCATGGTGTATCCTGCACAGCTTTGGAAGGTAAAGCTGATATTCATGAGACTTGGAAGGGCAGTGGAGAATTACATACTCAAATGTGCCATCAGTTGAGTCACAACAGGGGCAAGTGGTAGAGTAATCAATGTCGTTTCAGGAGGGCTGGGCTGCAAGATAACTCTTACCAGCACACATCTGCAGGATTCTTCCAGCGGTAAAGCGGTTGAGGCCTATAAAAGTATATAGGCGTAGGGGCCGTTTGTACTCGTAGTAAATAGGGGGTGGGAATAAGAGGGTGCAGTCAGTAAGGGTGTCCTTTCTGCAGTCTTCCGTGATGAGTTTGTAGGAGACAGCGCCTGGGCTAGGAGTTAGTGGGTAGAGACTGTGCTAGCAGGTGGTAAGGATTTGTCTAAAGGAGCTGGAATACTCTTCTGGTCACTGTGACCAGGAGGTAGCATATGGCATCAAAGGGGGGTGGGAAGGGACAGATGGGATGAACCTTGGATTGTCCTAGCAGAAGGGATGTAGTTCGCCCTATGACCAAGGAGGAGGGGGTGGGAGGAGTCCTATACCAAGTTGGAAACTATGTTATCACATTCTAGGTAGTCATGGGTATATGTGAGTTATGTAACACATACATATATGATGAGTTATATGTATGGCTGGGTTTTACAAGACACGAAAATGGGTATATATATTTCAGGTTTTCTCCTCATGTATCCTTACAACTCGATAGCGCAATTGTGGAATCTCAGCTTTTAGTCTATAAGATACCGCGTTCAAATCTCAGTGCCGCCTTCTTAATAATAAGAGACAGCCTTTGATACAGCAATATTTTCAGGTTATGAGCCCGAGTTAGCAAGACTTCCGCTACACCACTATATACCACTTGATAAAACTGTTGATACACTAAAACACTATTACCGTTATATTTCTCATACACATCATCCTTCCTGTCACTCTAGGAGTAATGCAGATGTCTACTATAGACAACATAACGATTTCCACTGCAGTAACTACAACACCACTCAACCTCTCCCCAGACGTTGAACCAATCCTTATTGCAAAACGATGCTTGATATATAAAAAGATATCTGACTTATTGAAAAAAGCTTCTTGCAAGAGCCACGATCATCAAAAGCCAACAATTGAAAGAGAGTAAAATAAGGAAACAAATGCCACACACTGACTACTACGACGTACCAGAATACCCAAAATCTGAAATTGAAGCCAAAGTATCACACCTACCACAAGATTTAACCAGTGACGAATACAGAGGTTATTTCAACCCTACATCAATCATTGACTGTCCTGGTTGTGGCAGATTAAGACTGTTTCCCATAACTCACCACAATAAAACGAACATACTCCCATTCTGTTATGACGAATTTCGATATCAGCTTGAGTACTTCACAATTAAGAGGTTGTACAGTCATAGAAACATCGGCAGACAAAACCCGTTTCCCCCTAAGATAAATCTCAGCAACAATTGACTGATCTCACATTAACAGCCAAAATATCCACCGAAGACGCGTAACCAATAGACTCAACCGTCAGAGGACTGTTCCTTATTCTAAAAGACTATTCAAAATTGAAAGGATAATGTAACTACCTATCATGGGCCCAAATATGGCAAACTACATTCAACGTATACGCTCTTTGGGATATGGTCGACAGTTTAACAGAACAACCTGAGCCAGAAGATGAAGGAACCTCCTCCTCAAAAGATAATAAGGAATGTAACAAGTGAAATGAACTAGCGAAGTTCATCCTATACCAGGCACCTGGCACCTACACACAGATTCACCTGCTACAACTTAGCCTCAGAGGTATGGCAGTCACTAAGGGACCAGTTTGACAAAGAACCAGCGTTTACAAACCTAGTCCTTCTTGCAAACATCCTCACCAAACACACACCTGGTAAAAACATCCCGAACACATATCCAACTTTGAAAATGCCTGAAACCACCTATCTCAAAGATGCTCAAATGCAAAAGGCAAAAAGGCCGATAACCTCTTAACCATGTTGAAAGCAGTGGTTCAATCTGAAGCCACTAAAGGAGCATTCTTCTTGCTTTCGATAAAGGAGTAACATGGAGATGTATGTGATAGACTAGCTGCAGGAGGAGATGACTGTTATGTAGATATAAGAGAATTGTTTGTCAGCAGAGCAGCTGAGAAAACCGAACAAAGGGAAGATGAAAGAGTGCTGTTCGTACTAAGGAAACAAAAGGGAAACAAGTTCTGTTGCTGGTGCAAAGCGCAAGACAAGAAGAGTGACAACTATAACCTCAAAGACAGCCATGGTCTCAAAAGAGACTAGGAGAAAAAATTTAGAAACATGGTACAAAAATCGATAAATATTGCCGATGCTACTATTACCGTGTAGATAACCAAGTCTCAACATATTGTGAATGAGGGTGATAGGAAGACAACAATTAATTAACTTTGTGATTCAGGAGCCACTGACAACATATCACCAAACGAAGGTTACTTCCTAAACCTATCACCCACCAAAGGAAATATAGTAACGGCAGATGACAGGACTCATCAAGCAACCTAGGGTGAGACATTCAGATCTCTGAGCAACTGCTAGACAGATCCTGTAACCTACTCCCAAGTATCTCGAGAATCCCAAAGGGACTCTGAAGATACCATTAGGATAGGGGGAGAAGCGTAGATGTATAGGTCTTCAATAGACAAAGTAAAAGGTATGGAACTTATAGAGTGACTGTTCAACTTGTAGTATTAAAGATGATAGTCCTGTGAGGCTTGAGAGTCTGAATCCTTAAGGGATTGCAGGCTTTTTAAATACAAAAGATTGTAGCTAGGAAAACTAAACAAAAGTACAAACATCCTGCCCAACAACATGCTAATAGAGGCAGCATAACAAGGTAACAATATTATGAAAACACAGGGTTAAAAGTGACAGGATGGAGCTAACAAAACAAGTAATGGAATCCAAACAAGCAGGAACAAGAGATCAATAATACTATACGAATCCAGTAGGTATAGCAGGAGGATAGCGATACCCAAATAAGTACCAGCAAGGAGGGATAGTGATAGGCGAAACAAGGAAAGAATAACCAGTTAGGAAGTTATAACCAAGTAGGAAGGGACAACCAAATAGTAGCGCTTATCAGGTATAAACCCAAATATGTAATAACCAACATCAAGTCAGTAGAAATAGTAGAAACATAGTAGGATTCGGTTATAGATCCAGATCTACGGTTCGACTCCCATGAGTACTGTATGTACTATTATTTCCATATTCCTTAGTATCTGAATCAAGAATCGATGATGTTGGAGTAAGAGTAGAAATTGAGAAAGGAGAAAAAGATATCTGAAGGATGGAAGGATATTCATGGTTGCTGAGAAAAAAGACAGGCTTTAGTATTTAGGGACACATAATGAGAAGGCTCTTATGATACCTTATGAGGAAAGCCAACTGGCACTTGGTCATCTTAGCACTATTCGAGATTGCTATAACGACATAATGCCAATTCCTCCACTTCATGACTTTAGCTGTAAAACTTGCAAGATGCAAAAATCAACACTTAGTGTACTACATGGAAAAAATATCAAAACAAAGAAACCTTTTGAGAAAATCCATCCAGATCTGAGTGGTCATATATCAGTCCTAACCTTGGGAAAAAATGAATAATAAATTACATTCGTGGACGACTATACCAGATACTGTTGGCTATACTTGCTAAAGTCAAAGGATGGAGCTGAAAATGCAATACAAGACTTCTGGAACCTTATACATACACAATTCGAAGTACGAATCAAACGTCTCCACAGCGATAATAGAACAGAGTATGTAAACCAGAAGGTATCCCAGTTCTTAATGGAAAAAGGTACAATTTATACTAGATCACCAGCCTACAACCCTGAATCAAACGGTGTTGCTAAAAGAATAAATTGTACCCCTACAACTATGGTACAATGTTTGTTACCAACTGATCGAAGGTTTCTATAGGAGAAAGGATATTCTACTGCTGCCTACCTATACAACAGACGATGACATTCTATGCTTAAGACAACACCTTTCGTGAAACTATATGGCAAGACACCAAAAATGAACCGCCTACGTCCTTGGTTCACATCTACAATAGTACACTATCCTTCAGAAAGTAGAACCAAATTGGATCCTACAGCTGAAGAAGGTCACCTAGTAGGCTACACTTCCAGTACTACAGTATATCGAATATACATACCTAGACAATATATGCTGAGTAAAGCAAGAGACGTCAGGTTTGGAATAATGAAAGGAGTTTTATTTGAATATCATCAAGAAAATACAGCTACAATTCTGGAAAAAGAAGCCATTCCAGAAAACGAAGAACAACATGAAGGTAATCCTCCAGTCGAATACGAAGACCGTGCACAAGAAACAGAGGTACCAGGAGCATACTCTGATGAACCTCCAAGACGACTATCAACTCGTACCCAAGTCAAAACCACCAAAGTTCTGGAATATTGAAAGGACCTAGCCAAAGCCAAGCTTAAGGATTTGAATGCCAAATTGAGAAAATGCAAGTACACATTCAAGAGCTACATGCGAGGCGATAGAGTGACAGTAACACATGAACAAGTAAGTCTTTAACATAAGATGCAATGCGAAGCTATACTTGAGAAAATTCACTAACAACAGACTGCCATGAGTAAGGAATCTGTTGTTGGACTGTCCTACTATAAGCCTGACCCGATGAGCTACACAGAAAGAATAAAGTCAGAAGAACAGGCTGAATGGCAAATAGAAATGCAGGAGGAAATAGATGTTCTGAAAAGCAGAAAGGTTGCGGAGGAAGTCAACAGACCAAATACCAAAAGAGGTCTCGAAGGTCGATTGGTATATAAAACAAAGGTTAATATGGATGGAACTATTGAAAGACGCAAAGGGAGATACTGTGCCCAAGGATTCAGCCAAATATCAGGGGAAGACTTCAAAAAGGTATATGCCCCTGTGGCATGCCTAGAATCATTACAGGTATTGTTAAGTCTAGTGATCATGAAAAGATACATCCTACGACAACTAGATATCAAGAGTGCATTCCTGTATGGCAACATGGCCTTTGAAGCAAATCTAGAAATTCCTGAAGGATACCGCATACTACGAAAGGTATGGAGGTTAAGGAAAGCAATCTATGGCCTTAAACAATCTCCACGCCTATGGCACCAATACCTTACCCAAGCATTAGAAACAATGAAGCTCAAGGTTACCAACTTCGATTCATGTATCCTAATTGCAACAGATTTATACTGTTGTATATACGTTGATGATATTCTCATTACTGGCAATCCCTCCAAAGTCAACCAGTGTGTTGATAAACTATGATCCCGCTTCTAGTGTACCGATTCTGGGGAAGCATCTATGCTACTCAGTATCTAAATCAAAAGAGCAAAAACCAGTAACAAGCTATGCTAGAAAAGATACATAACAGATATTCTTGAACAATTTGGTATGACCGATGCAAGCGAAGCCAAAATCCCATTCGAAGCACACCTACCACTTGTTAAGGCTACTCCTGACGAGGAACTCTGCGACCAGCAAACATTTCAATCCAAAATAGGATCCTTGATATATGCTGCCATCATTACCCATGTAGACATCACATATGCAACTGCCTTCCTCAGTCAGTGTGCATCCAACCCAACATACACCCACCTAATAGCTGCTAAACAAGTACTTCGCTATCTTAATGATACAAAGAATAAAGGACCAAGCTTCAGACACAATACAGAGGCTTTGCCTCTAGAGGTCTACAATGACAGTTCCTATCCATCGAACCTCGACCATAGAAAATCCTTCTCTGGATTGATTATACAGACTCATGGGCATACAATTCTGTAGCGCTGCAAGAAACAATGGATAGTGGCTTAATCCACAACCGAAGCTGAATATGTCACACTGTCATTTGCGGCAGACCAGAGCGTTTGGGTTAGGTGGGGCTTAAAGCGGATGGGTATCACAACAACGGCAGTTGTATATTGTGATAATACAGCAGCCACCGGTTGCAACAAGAACTATTGAGTGTCAGATCTAACCAAAATTATTGATGTTCAATACTATTCTGTTAGGGAACTGCATGAGAACGGAGATATTGGAGTAGTTAGAGTTGAGTCGGAGGAGAATATATCAGATCTTTGTACTAAGGAATTGTCGGGGGTTTCATTTCAGAAATTACTGATGAAGATAGCTATGAAAAAATAGGGGAAGTGTTGGAGAATACATTATCACATTCTATGTAGTCATGTGTGTATGTGAGTCATGTAATATATACACATATGACGAGTCATATGTATGGCTGGATTTCACATAACACGAAGATGGGAATATATATTTCGGGTTTTCTCCTCATAGATCCTAACAACTCGATAGCGCAATAGTGTAATCTCAGCCTTTAGTCAGAATAAGCCCCCTAGGGACAGAAAAATGTAAAGTAGAAACATAAACAACAAACAACAAAGGAGATACGGGGACCCTTGCGGGGTACCCCCAGAAACAGGAGAAATAGTTCACGGGAAACCCAGAAACAAAAAGAGCATGTGCGCCTAGTGTGGAAGGACCTGTCCCATACCACAAGATAGTAGTTAACCTCTTTACACTTGAGGGATTAGGCCAAGAAAGTAGAGTCAAAATTGTCAAAACCCACCTTGATGTCCAGGAACAGTGTAGACACCTTGAGGCCCAGGCCTTGAAAAAGAGCGTATTGTGTAGACCACGGAGGCACTGGTGCAAAGGAGGAGAGACTAGGAAGAGAGCCGTATTGATTGGGGCTAAGTAGCCCAATGGCACATGCAATGAGCTGGAGGCGGGACGCAACAACCATTTCCAAAATTTTGGACAAGGTGACCAGAAGGACGATAATGCGAAAGGATGAACAAGAATCATAGGAAGACTTGTCAGGCTTATCTAACATAACTTCATTGGCCTTCTTCAGGGAGGGGAGATGGAAGCCAAACAGAAGGAGCAGGCCAAGGAGAGACAAGAGGATGTGGGAGATAGTTGCATGCACCCTTTTCCAAACACACTAATGGATCGTGTCAGGTCCAGGCACAGAGGAAGAAGATGTGAGAGTGAGGTTGGAAGCAACTTCCTTAGGTGTGAGTAGGGGGGCAGTCCCCATAAGGAAACAGGATGGAGGGGAGGGAACAAGGTGCATGAACGGGGAAGAAGTGGTCGAGGAGGGCCTGATTCATACCTTCAAGAGTATCAGCCCCTGGGAGTGAGGGGAACTGCGGGTTATGCCAGCCAAGAGCTAGCCATTTGGTAGTGCAGATAGTACAGGGCATGGTATTCAGGAGGAGGTAAGACCAGTGAGCTCTTTTGGCCGCTTTAATTACTCTGCAGTACCCGCCCTTGGAGAGGAGAGCAGCCTCATAGGCAGAGGGCTGTCAGTCAGGGCGTCTGGCCTTTCTAGAGGCAGAGTGGAAATCCCTGCATAGGGTAGACAGTAGAGAATACCACCATGACTTCGCGTAGAGGGATAGACAGGATAGAGGTGTGTACTGTCAGAATAGCAAGGAAAGGCGGGAATAGTTACGATCGAATCAGATATTCAGAGAGGACGAGGTCGGGAGAGGGGTGGCTGGAGGAACATGAAAAACCTGAACTGCTCCAGCAGGGCGGGCCATTCAGTCAAAGCCCAGTTGGGGAGTGGAGCTGGTGGAGCCACAGAGGATTGTGCAAAGGTAATCGAAATAGGCACATAGTCTGAACCAGAAGAGATAAGGGGCTTATTCCAATACTGAAAATATGGAGTAAGGGCAGGGGACATAAAACCTAGATCAATAACATTGTGGCGTAAGGAGCCCCACAAAGGGAAACAGGTAAAAACACCAGGAGTATTCAGAGGGAGAAGCCCAAGGCAGAGGCACTGGAGGCATAGGGGGGCAAGACCGCTAACTCCTGGTGGGAGAATTCCCGCAAGGGGTTAGTAGCATGGAGGTGAACATTGAGGTCCCCAAGGGTGAGGACTGGAAAGTCAACGGAACGAAATACACCTGAAGGGGGAACAGTGTGGTGAGGGGAGGAAGGTGAAACCCATGTGTAGTAGGAGTTGAGAATGCGAAAACAGGGGAAGGATATCCCAAACGCGGTGGAGAATTGGAAAAAGTCCAAGTCTATGACATCCTGCCTGCCACAAAAGACAGGAAGAAAAATACAGGACTTCAATAAAGAAACAGAAATATAAAAGGCAACTCTTGGGGAATAAGAGGACAGGGGAGGTGAGTAAAGGGGGGTAAACTCTCAGAAGGTAGGAAGATGACTTCTGTAGACAGGAGGGTCCTACGAACAAACAATGGAAGGAGGAAGGGATAACCCAGCAAAAGAATTAAACAATGAGAGAAATACATCCCAGCTCCCAAGGCGGTTGTGCTTAACAAATGAGAGAAGTAAGTGTAGAGGGTGAGTGGTTGTGAGACATTAGCGGGCAGAGCCTGAAGTATGGTGAGAGACAGGAGTAGGGGAGGGGGCCTCCGTGGGGGAGAGGCCAACCTGCCTTGAGGGGAAACGCCTAGGCAGAGAAGAAGTGTGAGAGGGGGGAGGGAGGTCAAGCTGAAGGCCAGAGCGGAGTCTCCTGGAAGACCAACCTGGGCGGGGGGGTTTAAGGGTCAAAGGAAGGGTCAAAGGAAAGGGTAGCCGGAAAGACAGATGTACTAGTGCCAGGGAGGACAGTCGGAGAGTCCACTGGGGCACCATCATCGCCAGCGAGATCCATAGTGTTAGGTGGGGGAGGAGAGGAGGCGCGAGGCCCATGAACTCGAACTGGCTGTTGTGGAGGAGCAGTGCGGTCAGAGCAATCACAGTGTCTGGCAGAGTAGTCCCCACCACAGTTGGTACACCTAGCTGGGGATGAGAGACAACAGTTGAGGACAAGTTTGAGGTTGCTACCCTTAGGGCAGGCAGGGTTGGGGCAGCGGTGTTTGGCCCTGGTGTGGTGAAGAGACTTCAAGGGACATACTGGGTGATCAACCTTGCATCTGGGTCCGAGATGGCTAAACTTCCTGCAGTTGAAGCACTATATGAAGGCATTGGAGGAGAAGGCTCTTTCGGACCGGCGATTCTGGGAGAACAGGGGAATGGAGGGAACCAAGCAATCCAGGTCTGAAGGGTTAGCAGTAACAATCAGGGTAGTTGAGAACTTGCCTATCCTAGTGTCCTTGTCTGGGTTAAGGAAACGGGCTGAGAGGATTGAAACTCCAGTTGAGTTCCTGATAGAGGTGAAGAGGCTGGCGAAGAGGTCCTGGTCGTCGGCAGGGAGGTAGACCAAGGGGACAGAGTGATTGGCCACCTGAGTAGCCTTGGGGGTGGGATGGAAGGGAAGCTAAGAGTTCTCTCCACCTGGGAAGGACTGGTTTAGGCGCAGGAAGAAAGCATCAAAGTACGGAGCATAGGAAAGGGCTGGGACAGAGAGATCATGACCAAGGAGGGAAACAGTGCCAGGGTCATTAACTGTGGCAGTAAAGGAGCGTGGGGGGTAATAGATGGCTTCGTTGAGGAGTGAAGGAGCGAGGTCTGGGAGGAGGCCAGCAAGAGCAAGAGCATCTGTCCTGAGGCTAGGGGAGGAACATGGGGCATAGAAGCGGCAGGAGGAGGTAGAGAGGTAAGGAGGCACTTTCACCTTGGGGGAGATTGGGGGCGAGACGGCTTGGGCAACTTGGGCTGTAGAGGAGGATGATACAGCTGGGGGGGGGGCGGCAGGGGCCTGAGAGGTGGCGCAGGAGTACTGAAGCCCGGACGTCCAGGAGGGCCAGGCAGAACATGAGTTGCAGGAGGAAACGGACGAGCAGGAGGGGGTAGGTTGATGGGCTAGGGGTGGGTAACCATATGTGACAGGTCACGAAGAGAAGAATAAAGGGAGGCGCATTCTGAGAGGATGGTGTCTATCCCCTGCTATCAAGAGGTAGGCACGGCAGCAGGCTGGTCCAGAACAAGAGAGGTGAGCTCATCCAGCCTTGTGTTGATAGCAACAAGGCCATGTAGGGCGGAGCAGACAAGAGGAAGGAGAAAGGTTTCTGCAGTGGAGAGGTAAGACTAGTATTCAGTAGAGAGGTATGGCACCTGTCCTTCACGCCAGCTGATGGCAGAGAGGGTTTCGCAGTGGCAAGAAGAGATGAAAGTAGAGTTGACTGAGAGGGTGTGGTGAGGAGAGTCCCCACGTGAGAGGGCATGTGGGGACTGAACCGTGGGGAGATGAGAAGGCTCTATAGCATCCACTTAGGTAAGTGAGGCCTAAGCAAGGGCCAAAATAAGGGGTTCAAGGAGTTAAATGAGTTAAACGAGGTGTTGAAAATGTAGGAGCAGGAAAATTGGGCAAGAGGAGCGTAGTTATCTACCTGCATTCGTGATCCTCCTTATATAAACACTCTTACACAACCCTAGCCAAGGTGATTTTAGTATGAGTCACCTCCTAACTATAACTTCCATGTTAGTCATAGTATAACAAATATCCTATCACTCATATCATGAGATATAGTATACATTCTCATTACTATCCAATTCCCATACTAGGTCATGTACGCTAATAGTATCATATACATATGACTCCAACTCATACTTATAGTCAGGTACAAAATTCATATCATATGACCTCACAATCGTTGGTCCTGAAACCATAAATATAAATCAATCAAAACATAATTATAATTATAATTCTCCACAATACGTGAGTCATGTGAAACATTTCATATTGCTCAGTTAAGATTTGTCATAGTAATCAGATTGTAACTTACATCCCAGTATGTCGAGAATCTCAAACTGGCTCTCAAGATATAATTGGGATAGCGCGAGAAGTGTTGATGGCTAGGTCTTCAAAGACAAGGTAAAAGGTATAGAACTAGTAGAGTGACTATTCAACCTGTACTATTAAAGATGATAGTCCTGAGAGGCTTGAGCGTCCAAATCCTTATAGGATTGCAGGCTCTTTAAATACAAAAGATTGTAGTTAGGAAAATTTCACAAAAGCGCCAATATCCTGTGTAACAAATATGCTTACCGAGGCAGTATAACAAGGTAACCATATCCCAAAAACAGATAGTTAAAAATGACAGGATAAAGCTAACAATACAAGTAATAGAATCCAAGCAAGTAGGGACAACCGATTGCTAACAATATACAAATCTAGTAGGTATAGCAGGCGGATAGTAATACCCAAATGGATAGAAGGAAGGAGGGGGTAGTGATAAGTAGAACAAGAAACGAATAAACAGTTAGGAAGTCATAACTAAATCTTACCCTCTGTCAATTGACTGTATTGAACCAAGAGTTGATTATCAATAGAAATCAATCTTTTTTCTCTCTTGTAAAGGTAAATAGTGCGTACTATTCAGGAGGATGATTCCCTTCTAGTAAGAGGGATATTGCAATAGGCACAGCCTTGTATTGCTTGGTGGACTTGGCCTGTTTGGGAATTTTGTATTACAGGGCTTGGATTTCTTGGTAGACTATGTAGTCTTAGCGGTGAAGATGAGGGTTCTGGTACTGGAGTTTCCTCTGGACTGGAATCTAATTCCACTTCTGAGCTTGGTTCATTCTTGGATTGTACTTCTTGGTGGAGGTTTTGTTAGGCTTCATCTTGGATCCACGTAGGCGAAGAGTGATTACCTGTCACGATTGGTGACAAAGCAAGGCAGGATTTCACATGACTTATAGTAATGAGTCATAAGGCTATTAGATTTCGCACTATGACTCAGTAGTAGTCATGGGGTTTCACGTGATGCACACTAGTGCAATCATTAATATATTGTAATTGGTTGATTGTTCGCATGACCCACATTTGTGAGTCATATGATGTAATGAGTTTCGTACATGACTCATATTATGAGTCATGGGGTTCGCACATGGAACCACTTTAGGGCACATGACTTTGTATATGAGTTTTGATTGGTTTGGTACGCTAGGCAGTTGACTCATAGGAGTCAGCTGATGGATTTCATAGTATGACTCAATATGAGTCATGCCAAGAGTGTGACTCATCGATATGAGACACCAGGGTTAGGGTTGAGGGACGAGTGCCTATATAAGGACCTCTAGGCGGCCTGTAGTTAGGTCCGCCGCAATGTGTCACGATTGCCTAGAAGAGCGCTAGGCAGGAAGGACAGAAAAGCAGAGTAACCTTGTGAGTCTTACGAGGATTTCGCACACATGACTACTTAGAGTCATGTGGGTTTTGCGCATGACGCA
>QFET01004146.1:0-16942 GCA_003316355.1 Tuber calosporum
AGGGGTAGTGATAAGCGAAACAAGGAAAGAATAACCAGTTAGGAAGTCACAACCAAGTAAGAAGGGACAACCAAATAGTAGCGCTTATCAGGTATAAACCCAAATAAGTAATAACCAACATCAAGTCAGTAGTAATAGTAGAAACATAATAGGATTCCGTTACACGATTCCTGAAAGGTTACCACCCTTAAGGAAGATCAACCAGTGAATCAGATTAAAGGATCTAGAGATTCTGAAGACGATGCCAACATACTCAGTACCAGAAATGTACGAGATTCGACTCAAGGCATGGCTGGACCAGAAACAGCGAGAAGGAGTTATCAAACGAGCTGAAGAGCCTGGAGCAGCATCGATGTTTGTGTCAGTCAAAGGAAAGACTGATGGCAGGATCAGATGTCTGGTGGACCTTACAGCAAGAAATGAGAATACTCTGAAGGATGATGAACCTATTCCAAACCAAAGGAGATTACTCAATGCATTAGGAAGGGCTCGATACAGAAGAAAGATCGACCTAAGCGATGCCTACTTCCAAACCAGGGTTCACCCTGACGATGTCAAATATAACAGTTTCAAAACACCCTTCGGAGGTTTCGTCAGCAAAGTTATGTTACAAGGAGACATGAATGCACCAGGTATATTTATGAGGATCATGTCAGACCTACTCGCCGACTACCTGGGAGTTTTCGTGTGGGTGTACATCGACGATATACTCAAATTCTCCGATACAGAGTCCGACCACTTGAAAGATATTAAAGCAGTTTGTGAGAGGTTGGAGAAAGCGGAGTTCTTTGCGAGCTGAAAGAAGTCGGACTTCTTTGCAAAAGAATTACAAGAACTAGGCCACTTCATCGATGACAAGGGGCTTAGAGCATCCCCTGAAAAGATCAGTAGGATTGAGGAGTGGGAAACACCAAAGAATAAGAAACAACTGCAGGAGTTCCTAGGATTGGTAAACTACATTAGTCATTTCCTACCACATATTGCTACTATAACAGCACCCTTGACGGATCTTACCAGATATGAGGACTTTGTCTGGACACCTACACATGATCAATGCATCGAGAATGTGAAGGAAATCGCCAAACAGAATCAGGTCATGTGACAAATCAACCACACCTCAGGACAATAGATATGGCTCATTAAAGATGCCTCTGACTCAGAGGTAGGAGCTTGGGTAGGACAAGGAGGCACACCTGAAACGGCGAGGCCTGTGGCATTGCACAGCAGGAAGTTCACCCATTTACAAATGAATTACGGAACTACCGATAAGGAGGCACTCGCAATTATGGATGCCTTAACCTCCTTTGATCACATTCTTGCAGGGCATGAATTTACGATCATAACCGACCACCACCCATTGGTGTACCTGAAGACAGCCAAGAATCCCTCACGCAAGCAGCTGAGGTGGCGAACCCATTTGGGAAAATACGAGGCAAAGTATTGTTATAGGCCCAGGAAGGGAAACTATTTAGCAGACGCCCTTTCCCGTCTTTATGAGCAATTTGATCCAGAACCAAACTACGCTCAAGACCCTACCAACGAAGAAGATTCAAACCCTCCCAATATACCTTTTACATCCTCAAATATGTCGCGCTTTGAACCACTTCCTGTTGAGGAACCAATGTCATCCGGTAACTCAGATTGCTCTATCAGGGCAGGAAACGATTCGTGAGACAGACTCACCCTAGAGATTAGCGATGATGAGAGAAATTATGCGGCCATGCACTGGAGCGCATGCTATGATCGCCAGTGTACTATCGATGAGACGAGAAGCTTTGAGACAAGATAGTTTCACCCGAGCTAGTCTCTACCTAGGAAGAAAGGAATAGCATCTTGTTATCTCCGCGACCGGTACTGGACTTGGATTCTATCAGGCGACGCCTCAACGAGCAGCTAGGAGACCTGAGTTCCGAGTATCAGGACCATTAGAGTCCTTACCAACAACTATCAAAGGAGCCTCAGTGGCCCCTCTACTCCAATGCGGCACACAGCCAACCAAGGCTTATACCAGTCATTGAGCCACCTACCATCCATCACCACCAGCGTACAATCTACGAGATTTACGAGGACGAGGAGGAGCAAGTACCACGCCTGGAGCGAGTACAGGATGAACGGGATACGGCAGCAGTAGTGGCAGAAATGAGCAGCCAATGGAGAAGACAGATGGTAGAGGCCTACAGGAACGATGCCCTGTACAAGCTGGCTTCTGACGCTAGCAACACTGGGAGAGGTGGCAAGCTATCCCACAATAGGATCGGCGATGGACTAATGTATGCAACGACCAGGTGTGGTCAGGATTGCCTATACATACCTAAGGGACATACAATAAATGGGATGACACTCAGGGAGATCGTTATTGATGAGATTCACAACGGAGGACACCATAGCACAGATAAGAACCTACGCTATACTACAGAATACATATTCTGGCCCGAGATGAGGAAAGACTTTCGAGACTATGTCCGCCAATGCGATTTATGCCAGAGGAATAGGGAACGCAACCAGCTACCAGAAGGAGAGCCACAGTCTATGCCAGTACCCTCAGAGATATTCACCTCCTACGCTATCGACTATGCAGGACCATTTAACAAGTCTGGAAACAGCAAGTACGATACAGTACTAGTGGTTGTCGATAGGGCGGTTGGATTCACTGGGTTTATCCCTACACATTCAAACAGTCAAGGAGTTGAGACCCTCACCCTCCTCCGGCACCATATTTTCACACCACTTGGAGTACCTACATGGATTATCAGGGATGCTGACCCACGATTTACCTCACGATTTTGGGCCCTAAGCATGAAGTCTTTCGGGATCGAACATATCAAGGCAGTACCTGGACACCACGAAACTAAGGGCTAGATTGAGAGAAAGATTAGGGGACTTAAGACCACCTTAAGGAATGTTGTTAACAAGCGCCAGAACAACTGGTTACTTGCGCTTCCAGAGTTAGCAGCCTACGAGAATGCAGGATATTCTGATGTCCTGAACATGTCACCATACAAGGCAGTGTATGGCCGGGAATACCCGATGCTGTCGTCTATCAGAGTCAGAAACAACCAGGTACCTTCCTCCGATGACTTCCTGAACCGACACCTGGAGTTGCGCAATGAGGCCTATTAATCTGTCAAGAGGGCGAGATTTAGGAGCACCAGGATGACAGCAAGAAGGAGAACCACCCACAAAACCATTGAGGTGGGCGAACGATTGTTGGTCTGGGGTGACCTATTCGGTACGGAATCTGGTAGGAGTAGGAAGCTGGAACCCAGATGGCGAGGACCCTTCCAGGTTTTGGAATACGATTCCTACACGCAAAACTACACAGTTAAGATGGACGCTAGGATATATCGCCGCAAGGAAGGAGTATTTCATTGCTCTACAGTTAAGAGGTTCATGGAGAACGATAATGATAGGTTCCCTGGTAGAGCCTATGCGAAACCAGTACCCATTCTCATTGAAGAAGTACCGGATTGGGAAGTTGAATAAGTGTTGGATCACTGCCAGCACTATGGACAAGACCAGTTCCTTATTAAGTGGAAAGGTTATGCGTTTCCGAGAATAGCTGGGAGCCTGTCGAAGGACTAGAAAACGCTATGAACCTCGTCCAGGATTGGTGGACAGACAATTGTCACGGCAACGAGTTTCACATCATTGCGGGATATATCGAGGTCGAATTCACACCAAAGACGTCAGTTTATGGGGAGTTGCTGATGAAGGAAAGGTGGACGATGGGTTTTGGAAACCCTATTTGGAAAGCGACTATGACGACTCTGGAGTCTCGGATGATGGCGAGGTTATCAAGACCTGGTTTTGATTTTTGCGATTGGGGATTTTGTTTTTGGGATTTGGTTTTTGGAAACAGTTGTTTTGTTTCCGAGGTGTAACCGGTATTGGTTACTATTGCTAAGGCTGATAAGGCTAACGGAAACTAGCAGGGCTAGCAAGGGGTTAGTTTGTTTTGTTATTGGTTTCAAGTATCATTTGATACTTAGTTTATTTTATGTTGGGTCTCAGGTATCAGGCTGATACCCGATATGTTTTATGTTTTGTTTTATGTATTGGGATGATACATATTTTGTTTGTAGTACCGTTTAGGTGCATAAGGCATTTGTTTGATTGGTGGACACTACAAGCGGAGCTTGGTTATGTCCGTTGATTGGAAATCAAATGGAAGAAGATGGAAAGCTTTGGAGAAGCGAGATCATATATTTAAAGACTGCCCCTCTGGAGCTTAGACAGGGCAGACTTCGACAGACAGGGTTTTCAATATACTTGGTTGAGCTGTTACTTCTTTTCAGTTCGCACGAAACCACAGCCAGCAAGTCTAGGACTTAGTAAAGCTGGCGATATAGTAATCGACGGCTGTTAAACAACTTATCGAGATCTCCGGTAGTACTACTCACTTAAGGTCGCGACTGTTTGGGATCTGACTCACTATTATTATACTTTCCTGAGACGCATTCCTCTTGGTGCCTGATACACACAGGGAGGCGTTACATCAACCAACACAGATGACCTGTACCTCAAATGGCAGAAGATACAAGAGTTCTCAGGAGGCAAGCCAACTAGAATTTCCTAGATTGCCGGAGAACTAGAAGACCTAAGAGGAACACTGCCTAGAGACTCAATATCAGACTATGTACAAAGACAATGCTTTTTGGATGCCATAGATCTCAGGCTAAGAAGAAATGTGGAACCACAGATACGAGATACCAATACCTGGAATCAAGTTGTCCCACTGGCAGAGATATATGATGCAACAACGTTCCAGACAAGAGCCTATGGGAGTAGCGGTAACTCCTCCAGCACCTCCGGAAATAAACCAACCAAAGCTAAGAACTCTCCACAACACTCTAGCTACAAGCTAGCCGGAAAAGTCAAAGCTCTAGCAAGAAAATCGACCCCTCCCAAGTATAAGAAGCCAAGCAAGTAGGAAATGAATCGACGCATGAGAGAAGGACCCTGTTACTACTGTGGAGAAGCAGGATATATGGCAAATGATTGTCTAAAGAAGGAAATCAAGTCCAATCATGTCACAGTCACCCAGGAGACTCCAGATAGCGAGGAATAGCACTATGAGGCAGAAAGCGATGACACAGAAGAGTTTGATAGAAGAAATACTGACATTACTTACAAGACTACTGTTGGAACCCCTAAGGAAGCGGCCAGGCCATTCCAAGCATAAGAATTCACAATGCTAGACAACAAGATACCCGCAAGGGTCCTAGCAGACACAGGAACCACTGGCGGCACCCTAATCAGCAATCCCTTTGTTACAACAAACAATATCCCTTATACCAATAAGAAGACGCCTACAAAGCTAAAAATGGTTGTCAAAGGATCCAGATCAAGCAGCAATCAGTCCTGCATCACAGATATCGAAATTCGAAGTATGAAGGTACCCAAGGTACACATGAGCGTCACTCCAGTATCAGATTATAATATCCTGCTCATTAAGGATGACCTGATACACTTTAAAGCAGTATTAGACTACTGGAAAAATACTCCCTACTTCCCTGACCACAAAGTCAGAGTAAACTGCAATGGGAACAGCACCCAGCCTCGCTCAGCGATGGCGAAACAGGAAGACATACCAGATTTCCTCAAGATTTTCCCTCAGGTTTTTATCACAGAAATACCTGAAACCCTACCACCATTGCGGCGCTTTAACTACCAAATCAAGATCAAGGACCCAGACCTTTATGTTAAGATGCCAACCTTCAAGACCCCTAAAAAATTGATCCCTAAATTCAAGGTATGGATAGAGAAACAAATCAGGGCTGGGATACTCTACAGATCAAAGACTCCTGGGGGCGCCAGCATGTTCATTCAAGGGAAACCTGATGGCAATATAAGACCATTAGTGGACCTTCGCTATAGGAATAAGAACACTAAGAAGGACGGAGCCACCTTCCCTAATCCGTAGCTCATACTCAACATTATGGGTAGAGCTAAATTCCGAACCAAGATCGACCTCAGTGATGCCTACTTTCAGACCAGGGTTGAGCCTTAGGATGAGAAGTATAACACTATTAAAACACCCTCAGGAGGCTTCACCTGCAAGGTAATGCTGCAAGGAGACACAAATGTGCCAGGAACCTTCATGAGAGTCATGGAAGATACACTATCAGAAGAGTTAGGAGTCTTTGTATAGATATAGATTGACGATATCCTAATATATAGCAATACACATCAAGACCATATCAAGCATATCAAAGCTATTTGCCAGAAACTGCAAAATGTACAGCTATATGCCAACCCAAAGAAGAGTGACTTCTTTGCACAAAAGCTTGATATCCTAGGTCACCATATCGATGATAAAGGCATTCCCCCAGCACCAGAGAAGATCAGGAGCGTTTAGGACTGGACAAGACCTCAGAACAGAAAGGAACTTCAGCGCTTTAGTAGGATGGTTAATTATATCTCCCAATTCCTACCACATATGACCACCATTACTGCACCACTTACAGAGCTTACTGGCGATGCTGAATGGATATGGACAGACTTGCAGGAAGCAGCCTTTCAAGCAGTGAAAAAGGCGGCGAAAAATCATCAAGTTCTTAGACCTATTGACTATACCAACCCAGAACCAATCTGGCTATTCACCAATGCATCTCCTACCGGCAGTGGCACTTGGATAGGCCAAGGACCAACCAGAGATACAGCCAGACTGGCAGCATTCCATTCCAGGAAATTGTCAGCCTCTCAGAGTAACTCCCCCACCCACTAACAGGAAGCGCTTGCAATAGTTGAGGCTATACAAGCCTTCGCCCACCTGTTGTCACACACAAAGTTCACCATAGTTAGTGGCCATGAGAGTCTTGCCAAGCTCATAACTCAGAAGAATTTCAGTGAGCAGCAGCAGAGATCCATAATGCATCTTAACCGCTTCGATTTTAAAATAGAATACATGCCAAGAGCTTCGAACTTTCTGGCAGACTATCTATCCAGAGCTCATGAGACTAATTCAGGGCCTGAAGATATAATACTACAGGACCCCACATCCGAAACTTCAGATCTCCAGAACTACAACTCCAATCATATTCAAACCAACTATACTTCTTCCTCATACTATAGCCTAGATTCCGACAGCGAAATGGAAACTATTGAAGAAACACAGCACCCTCTATCCCTCACTACTGGCGAATCTATCTACTGCTCCTCCCCAGACTATCTAGCAAGCAAAGAGATAGCAGCCAATGCAGTGTAACGACCCCTAGTTCAGTTGGTATATCTTACGGAACCTCAGCCCAGCCAGTGGTCCTACTAGGAAGTGGACAGGAACGGTAACAGACACCTGCAAAGTGACATAACAACCATAAGTATCTTTCGTGGAGAAAGGGTACTTAGGTACCTAGTTAGATAGGGTAACCAGCAAGGCCGGGTAACCTTGGTGCACACTTAGGTAGGGTAACCCAGCTAGACAGGGTAACCCTCTTGAGTAGGGTAACCCAGAAGAATGGTTAGGCAGGGTAACTGGGAAGCCTTAGGAAAATATGGTAAGCAGGGTAGATGCCGCCGGGCGTGCTACATTCGTGTAACTAGGTGTTTCAAGCTCGTGGAATCGCGTGTAACAAATAGATCAGTTACGCGGAACCTTTTGGTGATGCAAAGGGGCGTTACACAGACTTCCGCAGCGATTTGCACTATGATAGGGCCCAGTTACCCAACCATGGGGATCGCAGGTGAAATCGTGGACCTCAAGTTACCCTCCTCTAACGTTACGTGAAACGCGAAATCCTACTACAAGTACCCCAGGGTGTATGGAGTGATTTTGGTGCGTCCAACACCCCCTTGTTGCTCCCACCTTCGCCCCTTGCGACGGGTGGGAAAGGGTGACAGTTGGTAAAAGCCTAACAAAACTGAGAAAGCGAAGGTGGTAGCATAACCCCGTATACGTCACCGCCATCCTTCTGACCAGATGCTGTCCACAGGATATATATAGGAGTGGGCGACGGCCGACCTGGGCAAGTTGTTAGTATTGACATCAGATGGCCTTCCGAGGGTACTCTAGGTACCTATAATCCTTATGGGAGGTATGGGGGTCCAACGGAATAGCTATCTGATATTCGGGGATAAACGGAAGTTTGTCCGGATAAAACTCTACTAATTACACAACGATGGCCCAGGCGCTATACCATTACTGAGGGACGTTACAGGACTCTAAGGGGCATTCAGTCTTATCACGGCTAAGGTGATACCTAAACGGTTGGCTATAGGTAGCGCCTATTTAGCCAACTCAGTAAAGACACTTACCGCAGGAGCCAAACAGTCACAAGAAAAGCTGCCGATAGGCCAAGTAGACTCAGTTGACTGCAGTACTTGCATAGACGGTAAAGCCATAGGGCTACTGAGTCTCATACCTAGGTTTGGGTTCAAAGTTGGATTGTCAATTGGCCATTGACAAGACGGCAATCGGAAAGGTTTTTCTCTCCTGCAGGCATAATCAAAATGCATTGGAGGAAACCTTTATGATTGAATGGACTCAACTTATCCGAGCGATCCACAGGCCCGGAAGTTATTTCCGGAAGGGCCATGTGTCAGATGATCCCTGAGTGGAGAAGGGAGCTCTCTTAACGGTCGGAGTAGGGATGGGTGTCGTTGGCTTCATAATTCTACTTAAGTAAACGCGAATGTTACTCAACTCTCATAACGAACTATCCTCTCAAGAAGACTTAAATTGAGTGAAGCTCTGGCTTAACGATATTAAGTTTTATCATTTGATTCAATTATTTTATCTTTACCTTCTGTGAACTTTTCGTTGAGTCTTTTGGTGCGGTCGCAACCTTGGGATCCATCTTCCTATAGGGTGCCCCCATTAGAGTTTATCGTTAAGCTCATCGCTTAACTGTCTCCTGAGAATTGTTGCTCCTCGAGACCCATTTCTGACATTTACGAGTACTGGTAACCTTATCAGGAATAAGTAGCCCTGGGTGGAAAGTATTATGTCTGAAATGTCTCTTACGCTTTTACAACGGACAACCGTCCCTCCCACACCGGGTCCCCTCTTGAACTACGATGTTATCACAGACCTAAGGGGCCTGGGTTGGGAGGCGGTTACGAAGTTGATTGAAGCGGCACCCATTGAGGTGCCTGAGGAATGTCAGACCATGGTGGTCCCCCATCCTAGGGCATTCATAGAATCCATCACCCACAATCCCTCCGTGATGGTACCTATGGCAGTCCCTGAAGGGGTTACTTTTGAACGTTTTACCCACCAAGTCTTTGAGAATTACATACTACATGAAGTAGGCCATAGGTTCTGGAAGCACAGTCCCAGCTCGAATGCTTTGTGGAGGCAAATCAGACCTATTTTGAAGAGAAAATGGTCAACATGGCCACCGACTGGGTAAAGAAGGACCAAGATGCCTATCGCCAGCGTGTCATGACAGCGCAAGCGCTGAAGGGTCGCCTAAAGGCCCTCGAGTGGGCTGTGAGCCAAGGAATCAGCATTGATTCCAAAACTGATGTGATTATGGAGCAAGCTCCTCCGCTTCCCCTTGTCCGCACAGGACCGATCAGTTTTGCCCCGCACTTTGCGGAAGCCATGGCAAATGTCACATGGCATGAGCATTTAACGCCACATGCCAGGGAAGCTTTGGGACTTGGCCTCACTCCAGGCACATCGCGGGTATCACCTTTTGCCCTCGCTGTTGAAGCCTGCCTAGCAAGCCGATCTCGGAGCCCTTTCTGGCTCAGGCACGGTGCGGAGGTCTTCACGCCTCGTAGGGGTAACAAAGGACAAGAGACCCGCAAAACCTAAAACTACGACCGCCGTTGCAGCCCTTCCGGCAGAGCCATCAATGCCAACTATAGTTTTAGAAGCTGAGCGACCATATGCGGTGGCACAGGCAACTCCCTTGCCAGCCACACCACAAAATCCGGCACCGCTTGTCCTCCCAACAGCACCGCCAGCTCCAGCCAAACCCATGGGCAGCGCTAGGAGGACTGGGTTTCCAGGGGTAGAAGTGCAGTCGGCTACGGCTTATTGTTCTCCTACTTGTAGGATCGAGGGAAGACCTGATGGGAATATCGCATTTCACCATAGCCCGCCATGTAAGAAAGGGACCGGTGAACTGATAATGCAAAATCCCAAAGGTCCGAGGTTGAAAAAGACCCATTGTCGTTTTTGTGGTTCGGAAGACCATACGGATGTTGGAGCTTATCCCCACTTCCAACAATTAGTTCAGAGGGGAGTGGATAAGGTCCTTGCTGCTAAAGATCCTCCATCCCCCGCACCTCCCACAAGACTGTTTTCCCCTCAGGAAGATTCTCTCCTAGAGGTCAGTCACGAAAGCTCGGAGGACCGCTTTAGCAGATATGAGAAACCATTAGGACTCCGCGGTGGAAACACTGGTGGAGATGGTGGTAGTAAACCACCAGGTGGTGGAAACGTCGGCGAAGCAGGAGAACCGGGTGATTCCGACTCCTCGAGCAGTAGCGACGAATCCTCCTCCTCCCTCCCCGATCTCAGCAGCTTTCTGGGCCGACGCAAGTCGCGCTGGAATGAGGCAAAGAAGCGACGGTATGATGAGCGGTGTCAAGCCTTGTCGGACTTTCTTCGAAGATCCAACAAGAAATCCCACACTCGGCAGAAGAAGCCCGAGAAGTTGGGGATCACGGGGTTCAATGGAGACCCACTTGACACACAGTGATTCATCCACGATGCGGAGATTAGGTTTGACTACTATCGACACTGTAAGCTGTCTGATATGGATAAAGTCAGCCTGATCATCGCGCTTCTTGAAAGGGCCGCAAAGAAATGGTACAACAGCATCCATGTGCACATTAACCAGGATGCCGCTCAACGGGCAGGAGTGACCTTTAACCCTAGCAATAAGTTGCGCACTTGGGGAGGCTTCCGAAAATGTCTAGAGTCCAGTTTCGGTGGTCACTCAGATTGGGATTGTGCTCTTCGTGAGTGGAATGGTTTGGCTATGAAGCCAGGAAAGGTGGACCAATTTGTCGATGAACTCATTCGCTTAACCAGTGAGTTGCATTATGACGCGGTAGTAGTAAAGGACAAGGCCCGCATTGGCATGACCGCTGTATTGCGAAATGCTTGGGGACTGAAAACGCCACACCCGCAAGCATACATCGATTACCTAAACCTGCTTCGCAACACCAGCCATCAGCCGGAAGACGTTGCATCCTTCAAGAGAACGGTTGTTAAGGAAAAGCCTACCACTCACGAACGAGGAGATGACAGGTCCACGGTTGCTAAGCGACAACGAAAAAAGGAGCGAGGCCCTGGGAACTGAAATCCCCGGCCTCAAGCGAGCACGGCCAACCCCTCCCGGGTAGAGAAATCAGACTATGAAATCAAACATCGGAATATTCCGCCTACTCTGATTGACAAACGCAGTCGGTTAAAGCAATGTTCGCGGTGTGGAAGCGAGAGTCACTTTTGGAAATAGTGTACTGCTCCCGAACCCGTAGTGCAATCAATCAAACCCTCACGCAAGCGGTCTGCTTCTGAGGCTGTGCATTTAGCACCTACGGTATCTAAACACCGTCGCCTTGAGGCTCCACCCCCTGTTGTCAAAAGGGTTACCGAGGTCCGCGGCTCCCCTCCGATTTTGGAGGTTGATACCGATGGAAGTAATTAGGTAAGCCCTTTAGGCAGTGTCTGAGAAACCAGAAAGCTGACTACCACTCTTTGCATTAAGGCGCGGAGGAAAGAAGGTAGAAGGAAAGAGAAATTGGATTAGGTGAGTCCCCTCACCCTTATGAAAGAACAAGGCTGATCCGCCACTCTCAGGACAGAGTGGGATTACGGGTTTTCTTTTGTTAAGGTTTTGCGAGGGTTTATTTCTTATTTCCTTTGTTGGTGGCTTTCCTTGAGGAAGACTGATAGAGATGGTCTGGTTTCATTGGTTTTGTTTCACTTATGTATATCAATCAGGCAGGACTTGATTAAGCAACTGAACTTATTTACAAGTTTACCTGAGGAGGGTTAAATACCCGAAATCTAACAGGCGTGATACTAAACACCCAAACTTTATTATATAACGAGAGATTCATTATGATGCTTAAGCGAACAAAACCGGTTAGCGAAGAAAGACCCGCTAAGCGGCCAAGGCTAGTTGGCCCGCCACCCCATACTAGGTCAATACACGTGAAGGTCCGCTTGGACTGGAATTTCAAGATGCATAGAAATAGTAAGGAAGCCTAATTTATGTTGGACTGTGGCGCTACGGGCGCCGTGCTAAGTAGCACATGGGTTAAGAAAGCTCAATTACCATATATCCGTCGGAAACACCCGATACCAATCTCTGATGCAAGTGCCAACCAGATTCCAGGGTCCTGGGAACTTTACACCACGACGGTGTGAATGAAGATAGGCGACCATGTAAATGATATAAGGTTCGAACTTGCGGATATGCCGGACACCAAGGTAGGCGGCTATCTTCCTATTTCGTGGTTGAAGGACCAAAATTCTGATATTGACTGGGAAACTGGTATTCTGAAGTGGCGTTCAGAATACTGTAAGACAAACTGACTTGTCGCTAAGCGACGTATGGAGTTAATCACCGGTGAAGAACTCCTTGCCGAGGATAGTAGTCAGGTATACCTTTTGGGTATGGCAATATATACTGGAGAAGATGGCAAGGATATTAGCATCAGCCTACTACCAGAATATAGGGATTATGCAGATATTTTGAGTCAAGAAAATATAACTTCCCTTCCCCGGCATACTGAGTTTGATCACAGGATTGAACTCGAGCCAGGGGCCAAACCGCCATCGGGGCCTATATACCCCCTCTAAAAGCGAGAATTAGATGTACTATATGACTACATCCGGGAAATGGAGGAACAAGGAAAGATCCGGCGTTCTACGTCGTCCGCCAGAGCCCCTATCCTGTTTGTGCCGAAGCCAGATGGAACGCTTCGGTTATGTATCGACTATCGAGGGCTTAATAAGATAACTATTAATAACTAGTATCCTTTGCCTTTGATGAACGAGCTACGAGATAGGCACGGGAAAGCCACATTGTTCACTAAACTGGACCTGAAAAATTGGCTATTATCTCATCCGGATGGCGCCGGGTGAAGAATGGAAAACCTCCTTTAAGAGTCGCTATAGCCTGTACGAGTATATGGTAATGCCGTTTGGGCTCTGCAATGCACCATTTACCTTCCAGAGTATGATCAATAGCGTATTCAGGGATATGCTTGATGCAGGAGTCATCGCCTATATGGATGACATCTTGATATCCTCAGTGACGATCGAAGAACATGTTTCATTAGTTCATCAGGTGATGGAGAGACTGCGCAAGGCAGGTCTTTGCGTTAGCATAATGAAGTCCACCTTCCACCAAAGGGAAATTGAATTCCTAGGGTATAAGATATCTGAGCATGGGATATGTATGACGACTAGTAAGGTAGATGAGATCAAGGCTTGGAAGACTCCTCAGAATGTAACGGACGTTCAATGCTTCATGGGCTTTGCGAACTTCTATCGTCGATTCATCAACGGGTTTAGTAAAGTGGCAAAACCTCTGACGGATCTGACCAAGAAGGATGTAAAGTGGGACTGGTCGCCCGCTTGTGAGTGGTTATTAGAACATCTAAAAGAGTTGTTCACCACTGGTCCCATTCTGACACACTTTGATGGCTCTCATCCGACTAAGTTGGAGAGAGACGCCAGTGATTTCGCATTGGGTGCTGTGCTATCCCAATTGTGTGATAACCAGAAGTGGTACCCAGTGGCCATTCACAGTAGGAAGTTCCTGCCTGCGGAGGTGAACTATGATGTTCACGATAAAGAGATGACGCCGATCGTCGCAGCATTCAAGGAATGGGATCATCTATTGCGCTCGGTGGAGGACCAGATTGTGGTATATTCAGACCAAAAGAATCTGGAGTGCTTTAATAGTACCAAGGTCCTAAACCGGAGGCAACACTGCTGGGTGGAATTCCTACAGCCGTTTAACTTCAAGGTGGTATACCGAGAAGGCTGGCTTAATGAGAAGGCAGATGCGCTATCGCGGCGTAGGGACTACCGCCCGGAAGTGGGGAGTGATCCGCTACCACAAAATATTTTTCGGCCTGGGCAGTGGCAAATACAGCAGGAACTAGACCTCCTGCGCCCACAGATACTACTTACTTGTCAAGGGTTTCGCCTGCAGTCTGGATTTCTGACAGCCTTGCGTGCTGCTGCGAAGCTAGATCAGGCTTACCTGGTAGTACTGAAGGCAGTGGTTAACAAAAGTAACACTGTGGATACCCATTTCGATGTGGAAAAGAACTTGCTCACCTACAAGAATCGGTGGTTTGTTCTGAAAGACGAGGGGCTTAAGCGAACAATCATGGAAGCAGAACATGATTCACACATCGCTGAACACTTTGGAACATACAAGACAATAGCACGAGTTAAGTCAAACTTCTACTGGCCGAGAATGGAGGAAAACATCACTGAATATGTTCGGACCTGTAATGTATGCCAAAGACGCAAAACAATCCTGCATAAGAAGTTTGGCTTGCTTGAGCCTATTGAAGTTCCGATGAGACCATGGAATGCTATTTCCATGGACTTCATTGTGGCATTACCAAACTCTGAGGGATATACAAAGATTTGGGTCATAGTGGATAGATTCTCCAAGATGGCTCACTTTATCCCATTAGCAACTGAGGTGCCCATAAAGGAACTTGCTCTCATATTTCTGAAGGAGATTTGGCGATTGCATGGGCTCCCAGAATCGATCATTTCTGATCGCGATACCCGTTTCACATCCAAGTTTTATATGAGTCTGATGGATCTACTACTAGTAAAACTCAATGTATCTACGGCCTTTCGTCCGGAAACAGATGGGCAAACTGAGAGGGTTAATCAGACATTAGAACAGTAGCTAAGAAGTTACTGTTCCTACCAGCAAAACGATGGGGCTGCACTGCTACCTGTAGCGGAGAACGCATACAATACGTCAGTATCCGAGTCGTCGAAGGTGTCACCCTTCGAGGCGAACTACGTGTTTGTGCCACAGACCTATTGGTCCGGAGCCGTGTCTGAACATCAAAGTATACACCCAAACAGTGAACGTTTCGTCAAGGATTGGGAGGGTACATGGCAAGACATTCGAGAGACACTACAAAGGGCCCAGGAACGAGAGCGGAAATGGCATGACCAGAAGCGTCTTCCATCACCGGAGTATGTCACCCTGGAGGATATTGTCCAAGGCAGAGCTAAGAAGGCGGACCGTGTTATGTTAGACCAACGTAACATTGACACTAAGCGACCTATGGTGAAACTAGACTACGAGTGATTTGGACCTTTTGTAGTTAAGAGGAGAATAGGGACACCTGCTTATGAGCTACAGCTGCCTGCAAGGTGGACAATCCATCCGGTCATCAATGTGGGACTTCTGGAACCTTACCGTGAGGATCTGGTAGGCAGACCTACTAAGGCCATACCAGAACCTGACATCGTTGATTCGGAGGCCAGCTATATAGTAAGACCCATAGTAGATAGCCGGTGGTATGGAAGTATGAAAGCAAAATTCCCACACCGGTTTGTACAATACTTGGTGTCGTGGGAAGGGTATGGCAGTGAAGAAAATTCATGGGAGCCGTTCGAGATACTGGAAGGAACCACAGGCGAGGCATTGCTTCGTTTTCATGACCGGTATCTAGTGTTCGTTACGGGGCGGGGCGGTGCGGGACTTGCATATATGGCCCCGCCCTCACTTAGGGGCGGGGACTATTTTTTGTGCCACCCCCCCGCTCTGTCTTAAGCGGGGCCCTGTCCGGGGAATAGGGAGGGGCGGGGACTTTCCTTTCCCCGCCCATCACTCAGACAGGTCCCCGTCTCATGATCTCCCTCATGTCTCCCTTGATGGGGCCCCTCTTCTGCTCAGCGAGTGATATCTTATGACTCCAGAAAGGTTTACCAATAATCTTCAATTATATATACGTAGTATCACTAATCTGCTATTATGATAGTCAATATATTGATTTGTCATCTAACCTGGAACCCTTGACACGGTGGCTCAGGCTGCTGTAAGATTCAACCTGGATATGCTTGGGCAGTGATCCCAGGCGGCCAGTCTGGACCACAGCCCGAACTATGGGCCGGCAGTCCGGCCAGCCTAAGTCAAAACCGCCAGATGCAAGGGTAAGCCACCAGATGCCCAGGCCAAGCCGCCCAATGCCCAGGTTTAACTGCCGTATGCCTAGTGGCATACGACAGTGTTCGCAACGGGGCAGTCCGTCCGTCTTGAGGGAAGATGGCGGTGGACTGCGTTGTGCGGTCCCGTCCGGTCTTTTTGGGAACTTGCCCTGCAACCCACGGCTAAGGACTAGGGCCCCACCGTCCCCCATGGGAAATGTCTCACACTTGCCGCCCCAGTTGTCACCCATAGTCCCCCGCAGCACCCCGTAGTCCCGGTCTTGAAAGTCTCCAGCGATCACCCACTCTGCTTTTTTTATTCTCCCTTTTTATGCATCAGTATTATGTTTACTACCGTATTGTTTCTTTTGTTTTGGTGACTCGCTTTCCATTCCTACGCTTTAACTCGCTTCGGACTGGTAGAAATGGAAATGCAATCCCGCCGTTAATTGGGTGATAGACTTTATCTAGAGCAGGTCCTTGTGTACGAGAAGTAATTGGGAATTATTGGAATGGATTTCGTACCCTATGGCAATTTCCAGAGTCTACCATATTTCCGATGTATTTCCCACTTCTGGCAATGGTTAGATATTTAGAGCGACACCACCGGTATCCGTATCAGAGTCTATTCATTCTAGTAATTAGATTATCTCTAGTGGTTAGGATAGGATAGTGCGTTTTTATCTTTACACATACCGCGTTCCACGCCATACCGAGTCCCCGGCATAGCGAGCCATCCACACTAATACTAGCCACTATTCAAATCTGGACTGAGGTACAACCAATCACATTGCCCAAACTTACAGATGGCTCGCTATGCTGGGGGCTCGCTATGGC